>PDGT01000106.1:112657-132151 GCA_003671415.1 Megathymus violae | reverse complement strand
TGGCATTGTATTGTATTGAGACATATTTTTTATAAACATTCATGTAATGTTCAATAATTCATGTGTTCCAGAGAATGAGTGAATGGAATGAATAAACGAAATAAAATATGAGAAGTGTACAAATGTATCTTTTTTGGTTTTTGGATGAATTTCGTATAATAAAATGAATATTCATGTAAACTGCAGCTGTGAATAACTACGAGAACTCAAAGATGGTCTGTGAGCGTTTTCTTTCGTTACAATCGCATGCATCTGCTGGCCTTTGAACGCTCGGAATGAAAAAGTTTTAGACGCCCTTGTTATCACAGTTACACTGCGAGATGGCAGAATTTATACTAATTTTAACGATATTATGAAGAACTTTTTGAATTACAAAAGTCAATTTCCGAAATTAATGTTATTTTACTTACTATTTTTTAATTTGTTACCAGGAAGCGCATGTGTTGAAAGAACTGGATGTATCAAGCAACGCTCTGGAAGGGCCTGTGGGACCGAATACCGTACCGGCATTGAGCCTATTAGAAACTTTACAGCTGTCAGATAATACTTTCGCGAGCATACGCCGTGGTGCATTGTCAGGTTAGAAAGCTTTTATGAGTAGCTACTTTTATTATACTACGAGAGTACTCAGTATTATCATAACTCATAACTTACCTTCTTCCTGGCTCAGGTCTCATCTCACAATAAAATGATTTAAGTCCCATCAGTCAGGCCAAGTCTTAATTGATTCTCGGTTAAGATTTTAAACTTTCGAGAGTGATATGAATATAGCCATTTCAATTTTGCTACGTTTAATCAAAATACTTTTTTAATCGACTTCAAAAAATATTCATTCTTTTTCTCTTCTCTCAATTCGTTTGAATTTTTTGTTACCTCAGAACTCGGTCATTTATTAACCAATTTGGAAAATTCCTTTTTAGTCCGAAAGGGTATACTTTCTGTTTCGTTCCACTTAAATTTGAAATAAAAACACTACCACTTAGGGCGCAAAATAGGAGATGAAACCAAATAGTAAATCAAAAAATTTACTTTTTTCAAATTAAAGTTGTTTTTTTTGTTAAAAGATTTGCTTGTGTATGATCTATAATATAATCTTTGCAATGCAAAAATTTAAAAGTGGACGTGAATTTTCTATTTGTTTATTACAAAATCTTTGTCCACAGGTCTAACGAATCTAACTCATCTGAATTTACATAACAATCAAATAGACGTGCTGGAGGATTACTCTTTCAAACATTTAATAAATTTGACACACTTGGATCTATCCCAAAATGAAATCGTCGCTGTGTCTGGTGAGTGATTTAAAATAAACATTGGTATATTTGAATAATGGCACAGAGATGAGTTTTTTCAGAAATCTTTAGAAGATTATAGTCTATCCTCGACCGCAATAAAGTTGAAATTCCAGAGAACAGAACAGAGAAAAGTAATTTTTAATGATAATTATAATACAATTGTGAATATTTATTTTTTAAAATGTTATATAAATTACTCTCAACTTCATATAGATTTTATTGCGATGCAGAAACGAAAATTGTGCACTTAGAAACAATAGGAAATATTAAAAAAATGTAATTATAATATAAATCTATAAATTAACAACGGTATGGCAACCAATTTAAATTATGAACTTAAGGTAAAATATTTAATGTTAATGGAAAATAAATTTTAGTATAATTAGTGAAGATCTTTGAACAAGCTGAAACCCATTACGATGAGTTAAAAGCGTATTTAAAATTTATATTAGACTGTGATACTCTTATTTTTTGTTCTTTCTTGTTGTTTTTTGTACTTCCAAACTTGTCTCTTGTACAAACAAAATTACTATATTAGAATTAGAACGTTTTTACGTAAGAACGTTCCTGCATCCGCGTTACTTTTAAAACGCTCTACGTTATTCAATAGAATAACACTTTACATATTGAATTGCAGTACGTAGTTCGTAAAGAAATTAACGGGTTATGCGTTAGATTGGCGCATGTCTAAACTATGTTATAAAAAAACGAAAGGAAAATGAAACTTGTTATTCTTGTGTAAGAAAAATTTCCAACGTACTTTCATTTTGATATATTGTTAAATGAATTAAACCTTTTAAGTTTGAATATCAAAGAAAGGCAATACGTAATAAAAAAAAACAAGGTACGGGGTGGTCGCGGGATAAGGACATGGAAATGAATGACATTGATTTGTAGTAGAAGTTTTTTTAACTTGATGGCATTTCTATTGGATCTATCGAGATAGAACTTTATTGTGCGTACGACAATATTGTGTGACAATTTTGTAAAGTGTTTGTACAGAACCCTTAGGTTTGACGTCCAAGGTAATATAAATCGCTTTTAATTATAACTAGCGTTCGGTATTGCACACAAACTAATTTATTTCATCAATGTTCTCGTGTCAACAGTTCTGTATAATCTCGCATTAAAAACCTATAAAATTTTATCAGTGAACTAGAAATTATTACCGGATATATTTAGCATTCGGGTATAAATACATGTATACAAATAAAAAAAAAAGTTTTTATCAAAGAGATAACGTATCATGAAGCTTTCACCAATAGCAAAACTTATAATGCAAAAAATATTTTTGGAATATTCTGTTAGTACAAAGAACCTTGAAACATTAATTTGTATTCAGAATACTTCATACTGACTCCCGACTCACACTTGCCCAGTGTTCCTCTCTCCAACAGGAAATTGAAAAGTCACTGAGTCTCAATGAACAATTCTGTCTACAACGGACTTTATTCTCGTCCCAAACCTAATCATTGGGTAATCTGATTCCCTTTTTCGATTTAAAGAGATAATGCTTATTTTTGAACTTGAATCACAAAATACGTCGCAGGGAAGTTTAATGTAAGCTTTCTTTTTAATACGAAGATTCTCAGACTTAAAATATTCGGTTTTTCAACGACAAAATAGGTTTTCAGTTTAAATTTTAAGTTTAGGTATAAAGTATTAAGCAACGTGCGTAACTGTATTCTTAAAATATGTAAATGAATTTGAATTCAGTAAACATTAACTAAATTATGTCTTTTACATTTCTATTAAATCTACAACTCCATTTTATTTATGGAAATAATTTATTTGAATAAACATAATATTTAAAACTTCTATGCAGTCAAGATCAGCTTAAAACTTTATTTTTAAATAAGATATTGCTCTTGTTATGATTTGTATTGTACAAGAAGTTTTTCAATAGTTATTTAAAAACCTTTAACCTTTATCTTTTACCAGCTTCTAATCTTTCCGTTCAATTTTTGACCCATTTTATTTGCTTCAGTTGTCGACGTATTAAAGACCTTTGTATAAGAGTGGCCTGCCCCTCACCACTTCAGTCATATATTTCTGTGAGCTATGTAACTCTCGTCTATAAATTTCAATATTTCAGATGCGATAATGAAGATTTATACCGAACATAGTTTTTTCCATAGCACACTAAGGCTTTTAACTTGTATATGGTGAAACGCCGTATCTCAGATCTGCACGCACAAAAAAAATAAGTCACATAAAAATAATGTATAAATTTTTAGGTGCATCACTAGCCCAGCTCACGAGTCTGGTGCATTTGGATTTATCCCACAACTTCCTGCGGTCCTTGACAGCGGAGCCGTTGAACTCCCTGCGGCAGCTCACCGATTTGTTCCTTCACGACAACGATATCTCCATGATCGATGATGGCGCCCTCGCCCAGCATAAAGACTTAGTTAGGTTTACTATTGAAGGTAAGATTATGGTTAACATGAACACCTTCAATTGACCCATTGCTGAGCTCGGATCGCCTTCCACAACGAAAGAGGTACAGGCCACAATTCGCTGTGCTGGCCAAGTGCGCATTGGCAGATTTCACAACATATTATGCTTAAGAACGATAAGGTAAATTTTCACTTTAGCCAATCATCGTTATTCACGATTTGCTGTCGTCATGCCAGTATAAGGAAAAAAGATTTCAGGAAGACGTTTAAAAATATATGTATATTCATTTAGCAGTAAATGTTTGTAAGCTTTGCAACTTCTTTAGATCTCAATAATTTTATAGTCGAGGCTGGTAGTATAATTATATATATGGTTGAAATCAAGCTACAAAGCCGTGAACACAGGCGCAGGGTTGCCAGGCTCTCGGTCTTCTATAAGGTACATTTTGGAGAGTGTGCGCAGGAACGAAATAATTCCCCCACCGCCATTTCGCCATCGAGCAACTCGATGTACGGATGGTATCCAACCTTACGTAGTAAACGTACCGCCTGAACGGACACACTGTTTGCGTCGTAATTCATCGTGCGCACTTCAAAGGACTGAAATAACTTGCCCGCATCGGTGTTCCCGCCTTCTTAGAATGTGGGAGTCTTCAAGAGGTGAATGAATGGGCTTTTATAAGTTAGTGCGTTCAACATCTTAGACTTCATCACCACTCACTCATCAGGTGGGATTTTTGTTAAGCATTACTTAGTGTATGTAAAAAAATAATAAAAAAAGGTATGAAATTTCTTCTACATTTCAGCTGTAATTGTTGCTTCGAAGTTTTACTGTAAATACAAAAAAAATAACTTATATAAGTTTTTCAATCATATTTTCCTTCCAGTAAATATATTGTGTGTGCAGAATAGTTAAATAAATGAAAAATTTGTTTTAAATCATAAAGTAATTTTTATTTATTCAAATTATCTGCTGCCGTAAACGAAAAAAATTTGACGTATTCATGTTACATCAAAAAAACATGAGAAAGACATTCCACGGGAATTTAAATAGGCGCTTATTAAAAAAAAAAAACAATTTTTGTATTTTAAAGATTAAATAGTTTTTTTAAACTTTGAACTAGGTATTATAGCTAGATCATAGCGACCAACGGTCAAAGTTTATTTCGCTTTAGCGTTAACGAGTTATTTGAACATTGAACGGTCCTTTATATAAAGTGCTCTTATAGCTACAATGCTTCAGTTTTTGTGTATTTATTTTATATTTCGCTTCACCGTTAAGGAAATATGTGGACTTTGAAAGGTCCTTTATGCAGTGATGTTATAACTTTAACACAGAAGCCATGCATTTATTTGTACATATTAGTTTTCACTCGATGATATTTTTATGATCGATGATCTTCTGTGGGTAATATAAGAAAAAGCGTCCTTATACTATTCAAGGTAATGGCGATATGATGATACGCAGTTTCTTACTACACATGGCTGTATAATTTGTCGAGCTATCGTATATCACAGGCTATTCTCCTGTTAATTTTATTAGTATATTGTTATGGAAGAAATAGAAATAACCAAGTTTTATGATGAGATAAAATTTTAAGTGTATCTTTACACAAATATTCATAATCCCTTTAATGCTTATAACTTATAATACTTCGGAACTATTCGCCTGAATGAATCCAGTCAGGTTACAAAAAAATATTTTTTAGTTAGGAAAAATACTTTAGGGCATAAAATTATAATATGATAAGCCAAATTATACTATACTAATCTTTAAATAAAAATAATAAGAATATGCGCATAATTTACATATTAATAAAACACAAGGACAAAAAAAGATTAAGATTTTTTCTGTTTAAGTTATAAGATTAATCTTATAAAATTAAAATGTCATCCACTAAATTTAAAATCGTGACAAGAATAAATAACACCCTAAAATTACATTATTTTCTATATTTACTCATTAGTGGCGTAAATGTGACTTTTATGCGAATGAGTTGTTATTGAATCTCTGGATGAAGTTCTCGTAATTTTTTAATTATTCCAAAAAAAAAAACGATTTAAATTGTTTGTCTCCATTGGATAATCAAATTCAAGTCTTGTAAAAGCCACAATAAAGCGAAAAGATGTTATTGGACCAATCGATTCCCGGCTGAGGCAGGTATTATGAGACGGATAAACGTTTGTCCTCGGGTGTTGGGTGATCGCGGTGAATTCTAATGCTGCGACGTGAGTGTGTGAATGCTTATTATAATTTATTTGTTTTTTACTAGTAACTTTGTTGTCGGAACTAGCTGTATGTCCATCAGCAGGTACTCGTGGGAAACTGACAACAGAACCCTGAGGCCCGTTTGTTGGCTATTGAAACTTCGCCCGATCGCTGTTATATCGTTGCGTGACTC
Source organism: Megathymus violae (assembly GCA_003671415.1). NCBI lineage: Eukaryota > Metazoa > Arthropoda > Insecta > Lepidoptera > Hesperiidae > Megathymus > Megathymus violae. The sequence continues at coordinate 126,055 of PDGT01000106.1, read as the reverse complement.
CTCCATTCAGATATTGTGGTTATTTTTTATGGGGGTATTTATAGAATACAAAATTTTTTTCATTGTAAGAATCAACTTTTTTTCTAAATTTTGTTTCAGTGAGTCGGATGATTCATATTTTGATTAATATGTATCTATTGTATATGTATGTGTAGTACAGTAATTTGGGTTAATCCAATTATTTAAATAAATGAAGATAAAGTATCTTCTTTGGGTTGAAATTTAAAAATTATTTTTATCCAGGTTAGTTCTCTAATAGGTAGATAATTCCATTGAACGAGTTATGGATTTTAATGAAATAAGCAAAAAATTCAAACAAAAGTTGATATTTATTTATTTTCTGAAACTGATGGTTTCCTAACAAAACTTTATAGACTTGTTTCTTATAATCAAATACATGAATGGCTTGTATACCTACGTGTACACCAAATAGAGGCAGCTAAAACTTGTAAAATATACTTGTCAAACATTCCTAACACAAAACACTCATAATAATGTAATTCGACAACATTTGAACAATCGTTTGATAAATCTTATGGTTGCTCATTTATACTTTCGAACTCATAAAGATAAATTTCTTTTCTTTGCAGATAATCCACTTAATTGCGATTGTTTAATGGCTGGGTTCGCGAGGTGGCTTCGGGAGGCAAAAAATCTCTCCCAATCAGATAAATCGGCTGCGGTCTGCGCTACACCACCGCATTTAGAAGGAGCACTTTTGTCTGGACTATCGAAAAACAAACTTTGTGACGATTTTGACCACATCGAAAATAAAGTAACCGGTGAAGTTAACTACGACTATAATAAGGTTATAGAAAATACTATCGATACCACACAAGAGAACCTTCGCGTTGTGGATACAATTGATGCTGATATTTATCTAGACAAGCCTGATGGTTTAGATGATGATATGTATGACGAAGAACTGGAACTGACCTCTGATGAGGATCTTCCAATTTCTGATTCTAAGGTATTTTTTCAAGTTTATTTGTAAGCTATACATATGGCATATATCTATTTATTGATTGCAAATGATGTTTCTAATATCCCATTAACTTCAACATTAATTCTCTTCTCTTCTACTATTCTATTCTATTTTTTGAAGACACGTGGACCTATTTAATGGTCAACCAGAGATTTGGAAGTTTCAAATCAAATCTAACAAAGCTTAACAACTTTTACCTAATTATAAAATCTAGAGACAAATTCTTGATGTGGCTTCCGCAACACAGAGCCCTCCATGAAATTTTTCGTCTATAGGTCTTTCATCTAAGTTTTATAACTAATTAACAGAAGTGACGGCTCTACACTCAGTAATTGTGTGAGATCCAAAAACAAGAAAAAATTAATTGCTTAACATTCATTTTTAATTCTTATTTGCTGTTTTTGCGATACTCAGCTATGATAATTGCATGAAGGTTATTTTTAATTATAAAAGAGATTGGACCTAAATCACTGTCGTGAAATCACAAAATTACAAAATTGGTCTCTTCTAGTTACAGTTACACAGTCTATTATGTCGTAGGTATCGCCTAATAATCAATGAATAGACCTAAAGTTCGAAAGTATTACGAAATATTGATATTCACAGCGAATATTCTTCGTATCTTAAATTTACATGACACCTTTATTTATATTTCGGTGAAACGGTTGGTCTATTTAGATACATTTATCAACAAAGTTGTGTAGTGATAACCTTTTATGAAGACCAGTTTTTCCTTATTATAATTGAATACACTTCTCAACTAGAAACTAAATGTGATTATAACTTAAAATCCCATTGAGTAACTACACTACATTAGTTAGGTGTACAGGTCGTTCCTAATTGGTTCATAGATTAACAGCTTTCGATTATCAGTCTACTTGCCGAGGAACATGTATTGAAAATATTTGTATAATACATATTACAAATTGAATGTTATGTCTCTAGATATAATTGCTTTTAATTAGGTACGTCTATTGGACGCATGGTACGATGACGAAGAAGTACATCTCTCCTGGGAAGTAGACTCCTCTGTTCATCGATACCGATGCGCAGACGTTACTGCATCTAAAAACGGTGGTCTTCGAAAACATGTGGCCTGTCATCGAGCTCCGCCGGCTAATGTTGTGCTCCGAGGATTGAAGATTGATCCGCTCGCACAATATACGTAAGCCGTCTAAAACTTGTTTTCAGTTTCAGTAAGTTATAATCACTGATGCGCTGATAAAATGTTGTCCAAATTAATTTAATCTATGTTGTCAAATACTGTCCTTCGTCATCTGGTGCATTAATCCACCCACCGGTTGCATTTATTATTTCCTTAAGTGAAAGCTTCATCTATAATATCCGCTGTCTAGGTTCATTTGAGAAATGGTTGCTATGAAATTAGCAGATAATCTTGAAGTATTTCCACTATGCGGTCCTGTGTGGCAACGAATAAGCATTACTTGAATAGTGTGAAATTTGTCGTAATTGACAACGGACACGAGATTGTAATGTTTGTTTCTATTCGTTCGTTGTTTACCTATATTTAAACGGACAGGGGTCATAAAAGGTAATTTGGTTGCAAATGACATCCCTTACATCCCTCTAACGGATTGCCAACATACGACGATTGGAAATCTTAATTTTAATGGGAAAACGTTATTGATATTCTTCTTATATTGATCGTCCAGGTTCTGTATAGCTTTAGAAGAGATGGATATGAAGGATATTATCATTGCCCTTGTCCTGGGCTGTGGAGCTCCTCAAACGGTACGTCAGAGAGAAGCCTATGTGACGCCAGCACCGTTACCCGTCATGCCTGCTAGACCTTTGTTAAGGTGAGATCCATTTCACTTGTACAATTTTGTTTGACCGTCTAATGTTAAAAGCCCCCACATATGACAAAATAAACTTTAAAAACTGTTTTATCCGGCAAATTTTATTTCGGATGTTTGGTATTTTTTTTTGGATCCTCTTCCTCGCGTCGATGTCTTCAATGCTGAGGGTCGTGACCCCCTCCACGGAGCACTTTATCGCGGACTATATTGCGCCATCGGTGCCGGTAAAATTTTTTGGATAGTCATCGAATATTTGAAACTGTCCAGTAGTTCTTCTATCCAATTAAAATAAAATTTGTAAATGAAATAAAATATACCTGATTTAACTAGTTACTAAATTAAAAAGTAGTGTTCCTGTCGGTTTGGTTTTTTTTTTATTTTGGGTTTAAAGTTTTTCTATTCTGATTTTATTTATTTACTAGCTGTTAACACAGCTATCGAATCAAGGCATTAAACCTGTCTAAAATTCAGTGAAAAAAATATTAAAATAAAACTAATTCAAAATATCCTTCTTTAATTTTATTTCTGAAGAGCTTGACAAATGCCAAATGAGCATCAGTCTTATTCACGATATTACTAAACTACATAAAATTATCCTATCTGATAGCAAGAAGTATATTTCACAATAAGATACTCAGTTGGCCACTTAATTGTCGACTTCATTACCATTTAAGGCTTGCTCTATTTATTACCGAGTATTAGTTATACTGCTCAAGAGTTTGTTTCGGGACAAATTTGAGATAGGTACAAACATTGTTCTGAGATTTTGTAAGGAATATTATGTAATTTAATAATAATGTGAATAAGAATTATGTTCATTGGGAATTCAATAAATAAATAATACAGCAAAATTGCTGAAATATAAATAACATCATACTCGTACAGTTGACGCATTGTTTGAAAAATATACAATAATATTTTTTTTGAATAAAGATAATCAATAACACCAGTATAACCACTGCTTGTCCTAATAAAACAATTTTGAAATCACATTTTTTAAAATAACATACAAATTCAGTGGGTGATACAACAACTATCAACGTGACAGTAAAACATGAAAATCATTTTATTTTCATGAGACATTTGTTTGCTAAGATTAGTTCTCTTTTACAGAGTATCAGAAGTCCGTTCAAACGTCACAAGCGACGGAGTGTTAACAGTAATGATTTCCATTATGGGCCTACCGTCTGCCACTCATCAACAGTTTAGTCTACCTCGCTCCCAAAGACTTTCAACACCGGAAATGAAATATGTTCCATTTCACAACTGTTACGTCGTCCTGGAAGTCCTATCCAGAGGGTCTCTTGTAGCGCAAAAGGATACTCCGTGTCGCTCCAACTTAGAGATATCGATGGAAGGATTTATCAAAGGCCCTTACGAAGTCTGCGCGACTTTATCAAAGTATAAACTGGACGATACAAGATCCATTTGTATTGTACCACAATTAATTGAATCGCTCGGTTCTTTAGAAATGAAAGCTGGGATGAAAGGGCTCAATTCAGCGTTAGTTGGCGTGGCTCTTGGTTTAATGGTTATCGTCGTAGGATTAGTTTGGTTTGTGAGGAAAATGTTAAAAAAGCCAACTGAGTTTCAACCACATAGATGCTTTAGACAGGAAACAGCACAAGAGGAAAATCCAAGAGCAAGTTACGTGATGCTTACAGCCACTTCTAAAGTTTAGGGTATATGTTTAATTTAACAAACACGCTAGTCTTCTGATATATTTTTGGGATTTGTAAAGTTATATTTTTATGATCGTTAAAGAAAATGTTATTGTCTTTACAATTGGTATCAAAAGTGTAACACTAGTCTTATTTCATTAATAATTTATCATTAAAGACAATTCAATATTCTATATTAAAATTATTTTAGTTATCGTTCTGTTAATCAGTTTTGCATTGCGTGATATCATGAGGTTTTTGTCTGTTTTCTAATTAATAAAAAACGTTTATTTTCAATGGCTTCCTTTTTAATGAAACATATTTTTTTAAGTATTTTGTGAACTACTCGTAAGTAACTTACTGTTACTTTGGTGATGTGTCTTCGTATGTTTCATAATTTTGCTCCATGAAACTGACATTCTTCTTCGTTATATTATTTTTTGTTTAAACATGCTTAAGTATGTGTATAGTAAACTCTATTTTAATTAGTGCTACTTCCAAGAAATTTAGTTCTAATCTTGCATTCTGTGTATTGCGTATGTTTTAATTTCTGTTTATACAATAATTATTTCTATTGATAAGAAAAGTAATGAAGCATCTTAAAATGATGATTATGTAATAATTTAAATATAGAGATACAATTATTTAACACAAAGTACTTAACTAATTCGGGATTAATATTAAGAACGACTGAAAGTTATTGTACTAATAATTTTTTATCGACTTTTTCAATTAATAACTTAATATCTTCTGTGAAGATTTTTTACATATGTGTTTAAATACTAATATATTAACACGAGGCTCTTAGCTGTTTGGATATGTTTTTGTTAATAAATTTGTATAGTTGATAGTATCAGGCATTACTTTGCGGAAATTCATTGTTATTAAATTGTTATTAATTTACTTTGCAACAAACCGCAAGCACAATGTATGATGGTATATACTTCTATACATAGAACCTCCCTCCCTCTCATAAAGGAAAACATGCATTTATACCACATATCGTCACCAACACGTGTCCACCCTGAGGATGCTCTGCTTCGGAGCGAAAGCATTTATGATACTTTTATTTATCATAAATGTATGTTTTCCTTTGTGCAAGGGAGTGAGGATCTATGCATGTATAGAATTATATACTATCATACATTGTGCTTGCGAATTCTTGCCAAGTAAATTAATAATAACTTAATAATAAATTTGTAGGTTGTCTTAATCGTCTGCTATTCGTAGATATTTTGTTATTGTTTTCCTAATTTGTATTGCTACTTTTAAATTCTAGAGTTAAATGGTCAAACATGTCAGTATTAATTTCTTTTGTGCTATCTATTTGTCTGGCTTCATCTGTGACCATCTGCATGTGAATGAATTTCTTCTTATAGTTGGGGATGCCTAGAGCTTACTCTAATATGCCCATCATTCAGTAAAAATTTGGGTTAGTTAAGTTAGTGGTCAACTCAGTTGTCGGAATTTCTTATATGACCCATCCCTTTACTGACCGCGCCCACAGTTGCTAAACTCGACAATCACTTAGATCGATACGAGCCGTCAAATCGGATTATGAACGCTTCAATGAGGGTGGCAATAGTAATTATTTTTATGAATATTATTTTTCAGATATTCTAAATTCGAACTTTCTCTGTTTCATTGTCCGAAAGAGCTGTTATTCCTTACCTAGGCGATCGAAAATTTTTAGCACCTAATTTGTTTATTAATTTATATCCATCATTAACACATTGCAAATACTTTGTTCGAATTAGTATTAGGTGTCAGCAAAATGACACCGAATCTAAATTTGAAATCTAAATCGAAATATAAAACTCCAGATTTCAAACGTACTTTTTGATAATAAATTATTTGGCTAAAATTCCGTAAACTGCAAGAAAAAGTATATACTTTCAAATATCTATTTGCAATTGGTTAAAAATATTTTATTAATATAAATAAACGCACTTTCAAAGACAAAAACTAAGATGTAAAAGACTAAAATAATTCTCGATGAAAATCTTTATGACTAAAATTAGCAATATCAAATTAGACTAAGTTTTCATAGAAGCATGTATAATAAATTATGGGTGCAAAAATAATATAATAAGCAGTTTATTGTAAAATTATAGTTCATTTGCCATTATGTAAATGTTTTGAAGAACTTTGGTTCTGCTTTAATTAGTCTATAAACGATGTAAATAATAATTTATAGATTGCAATTTTCATCGAATAAAAATTAACAAATATCTCCTACGTCTTTTAAGTTATATATTGGTTATACTTACATTGTTACTAAGGCATCGCCACTTACTATCAGATGGGACTTTGGTCAGACGCCGGCTTATAATAGGTAAAACAAAATTCACAACTCGCAATTTCACAAAGCACTGCTGTACAAATACTAGCTAAGAATGGAATTTAATAATACTTTTAAATTGTGTGCGTTAGCCTCGCCTTGTTGCCTGCGCACGTTTTCTATTTAATGCAATTTATCCTAAAAACCTTGGACCATGCGTTAAGGCCTCTTCAGCAGGATGTATCAGGAATATGGGTTGGCTTGGACTCAAGAAAACTCACGCCGATATTAAGATTAACCGACAAATTTATAAAAAAAATCTAACAATTATTTATTGAGCAACCAAACCAAAATAATTCAAAGTGGCAGATTTATATGAAATGGGTTTACAACGCAGCTGTGTTAACACTAATAGTTTGAACGTCGTCTATCTGTCTGGAGCCGTCACGTTGAATGTCTCTAAAATGAAAAAATTAAATTAATTTACGAATAGTAGTAATTACAAATAAGTAAACAAATTATTAAAAGATTTACAAACCGATAGTTGTCCGTACAGGTCTCACATTTGACATCCTCAATTCATCCTATTTTGAAAGAGACGTAAAATTGAGAAAATGAAACTTTCTGATCAACAATAGATAATAATAAATTACAGACGATTCCGTAGCCTAGTTGGTAGTGACCCTGCCTGCCAAGCGAGAGGTCCTGGAGACGATTTCCGACCGCGACAGACGCATGTGCAAGATACATGTTTGCATTCGGGTCGTGGGTGTCTTTTGTCGTATTCATGTACGCGACCTCAAATACAGCTGATCCTAGGGTTCTCGTGTGGGTGTGTAAACATTTAATTATTTATTTTTAATTTCTACTATAAACACACGCCTACTGCACTTAAGGTTTCTTCTTCAGATCATCTAGTCATTCGATTCGATTCGATTCGAAAATTTTGAAATTCATGTAGAAATTGAAGGAAAAAAATTTGCATAGGTTTTCCTGAAAAGTCTTATACCTTAAGGACCTTAGGGTTTAAATTTTACATAAATTTAGATTTTTTTTACATGATTTAAACCAGCACGAGATTTTTTTTTATGTTAATAGCCGATAAACGAGCAGAAGAGCCACCTGATGGTAAGTGGTCACTGTCGCCCATGGACATCAGCAAAACCAATGGTATCACTGATGCGTGTCGGCCAGGAAATGAGAACAAGGTTAGAAAGAATGTACTGGCTCTCAAGCCTCCAGCCGGAACACGACGAGTCGTTTGGCGGCTGACTCAAGCAGGAGGGTGGTAGCTAGCCAGGCAGGCTTCGCGGAAAGATAATAATACTAGTTATAATATTAATGACTTACTAATAATACCGATAATATAATCTTTACGTGAAGCCTTACCACCAAGCAGGCTGGTTTCTGTCGCCTCTTACGACACCCTGTTTTGCCAGCATGGAATTGGGAGAGTAATCTAGGCCGCCCCAATACGGCAATGGAGTAAGGATGTTGAATCTTCTTTTATTTTCGTTAATATCTTTTAAAATATGTGTATATATATGTATAAATTAAAACGCTAAATTATTCAGCAAACGTATAATCACTGTTTGTTATTATTATTAAAATATTATCTATTATCTAATGTTCGTTAGCTATCTACTGTAAAATTTGTTTTTGTTTTGTTCTGTAAAATAGTTTACATATGATTAAGTATGAAACAACAATATTTACAATCCAACAACTGCGTAAAGTATCGTTAACACTCATTATAATAAACCACTTATAAATTTACAGTGGATTTTCCCTATGAGAAACCGAATGTCAAAAGGTGCGTCTGGGCATAAATTTTATTACGAACAATGGATTCATCGTAATAGTCCCACACCAGCCGTCATGGCGGTCGGACGTGCTTTTTGTATGTTAATTCTCGCATTATCATTCACGATAAACGAGTCAAAACAATTCACGCGATGCCAGCTGACTCGCGAGCTGTTAAAAAACAGTTTTCCAAGGACTTACCTTAGTAACTGTGAGTTGGGGTTTTTTTTACTATACTTAATTGTATATTTTATTGTATATTTAATTGCATGTGTGTAGTATTTTTGTTACGGTCATACTTAAAAATTTTTGTTGTAATCCTACGTGGTTAATAGGCAATAAATTTGCTCCATCATCGTGCGGAAAATGTTATTTGCAAATGGTTTGGTGATTCACTAATGTTTTCGTTTGTTATGCGCAATTTCACTGTATCAGCTGATCTATTAAAAATTGTGGTTTACTATCGTTAATACAATGAATTTAATATGTTTATTGCAAATCTTATAAATAATTCATATTTTAATTTATGAAATACTATAAGTATTATTTATGGCATACATTATTTCTAATCGTCATTTACATTTTTTATGTTATTTGTTATGGCCATATTATCACTTTTACTCATTACTTATATACAATATTATATTGGTTTTGTATATCTAGAAGAAAGACAATATTTAAGATTAACTTAAAAATCTGAAATATTTATTAGCGAAAATTATAGTTTCCAATTTGATAGACAGGTCTCTTAATGTAGATCATACATGGAAATAATTTTACATTACATTAGGGGCCTATCGATCTGAGTAAAATCTAAAGATGACTTGTTATAAAACTGTTTTGTTATCACTTTACATATAAGTTACCAAAAACTATTTCCACGTTTTATTACTTTGGAACTATATTAAGCACCGAATATTTCTCAATAAAGATTATCGTTAATATGCGTAACAAATGTGCAATACGATTACAGAGACAAGCTACAGTTGTATAAGTTTTTGAAAATTATTTCTCGATTTATCCTCCAGTCAACTACAGTAAATATGGGAAATCCCTCAAACAAGATTTTACTTAAGAAACACTAAAAAATGTTACATACAAATGATATAGCTAGTTGTGATTTTTTTTGGATATCATATCGAAATTAACTGCAGAACTATATTAGTAATTGAAAAACAATACAAGTCGGACTCCGAGCTTTATTTAAAAGGGCTATGTTTCGACATTTTATCGATGTAGGAAAGTCAAATATGATAGTACTATCTCTTGGAACAAAGTCCATAACTTCACGATCGTATATTCGTGATTACGCCGGAGTCGTCCGGTTTATAAACATGTACTCTGTGGTGTCGTCTCAACTTCATGCACACGCACAACTATTAGGTTTGTATATTTCGATGCTGTCTTTCAACAAAGTAATTATTATTATTTTATGTAGCTACTGTTTCGAGAATTCCCCCCACCCGCACTCCAAACTAGAGACCGACTTATAAATTACTAAATTCAGATTCAAAAGCATTTAATCATTTAGATATTTTGTAAATAAACTTATGCACGTAATTTTTTGCTTCTACTACTGCCGATTCGAAAAGGTGTTTTAACATTGAGGAGAAGAAACGGCGAATGAAACTCCTCAGCACATCTTTTAAAATATCACATGGCTATTCAAGTAAGGTTAAACTTGTGCGGAACTGGTTACGACATTATTATTTCCAGGAAATATATATCCATTAATATATTCACTTACACCATAATATTCTTTACCTATAAGCTGTGCTTTAACGCGTCGCTTAAAAGTTCCAACGGGTAACTCACGTGTCAACTTTGGAACCTTATTGTAAAAACGAACTCCAAGCCCCATAAAAGAACGCTGAACCTTTCGAAGGTGATATGAAGACGTAATCAAATTATGCCTATTTCATGTTTCACGATTGTGTATGACTTATCGGCTTCTACATTTTATTTTAATAAATACTAAATTACTATAAATACATATATTGACTGGCTACGGTAAGTACGCTAGAATAATATTGCTAATAGAGCCTTTCAGATAATTTTAGCTATCACTGAAATAGTACTTAGCCTTGAAAACATCAGGTTTCCCTAAATACAAGAATAGACCCGTATTCTGAGTGTGGATTGTTAAAACTTGAGAGTTAAGAAAATGTTTGTTTCCGAAAATGTATGAAGTGTCGAAGGAATCGACTGGTGTTAACCATAAGGAATCAACCAAGTTGAGCACGCTAGGTATTTATATGTTTGACTGATTCCGTGATTGAGTGGACATGTTAAGCCATCTATCTCAATTGTTATTGTTAGATACCTGTCGCTGTCGAAGTCCTTTGGACGGCAAAAAAATTCGAGTCAAAAACGCGGTCTCTAATCTTTTCAACAATCCGTATTTTTGCAGCATTGTGGAAGTACTGTTTAGGTTTACTCAAGGAGTGACTTTTAGTAGTATTTTCTAAGCTACCTCAAGGACGAGAGTGACCCATACGTAACAGTTGACTTCTAATAGCCAAGTACTTGATTTCGATTCGTTGTTCTACATAATATTACGCGTTGAATTGCCATAGTTCAAGTAGGTACGTAGTGACTTCTATGAATAGGTTAATTAGCACCGCTGTATAATTATTATTGGCTGTCTTCATACTTGTTCATACATGTTTGGCTGTCGTAGTTTGTAATACTGTACTAGCTGGTTATTACAGTATCGCTTGTTTGAAATTTAGCTGTATTCATAGTAGCTTGTAAGCTTTGTTAAGTTATTGAATTTCATCTATACATTTTTTTTATAAAATGTATTGATTTGATTTCAAAAAATCTCATTTAACATTATTCCGATCTTCCGATGGCGTAAAGTATTTGTTTCAATTTACTTCCAGCTGCGTATGTATGTCACGTGTATGTCTGCGAACAATTTTTATTTTTACATATTTTATTATTTAGTACTCACAATATAAATACAGGAAACAAAAAGCATATGAAAAATTTGTAGATGGGAATTACTTATTCCCGATCAGGAAAACTGGAAAAGTGATACACCGAGGCGAAATTAGTGCGTATCTAAATAATAATACACTTAGGTCTGATTTTGAAATCGGAGTCGATAAATTTTGCAATCCAATTAGTTTCCTTATTGATAAGAAAACGAATATTCAGTATTTGACTACACATGTAACACAGATAACTCTTTGTACTTTAAATTGTTCCCTTGCATCAGTGTGAATTAAAAAACATTCTGCTAAATCAAATGATATTACCAATTTCTTGTAGAATTTCAACTTAATCTGAGGGGTTGTAGAACTTAAATAAATTGTGATCTCTCGAAAAGATTTCGGGAAATGATTTATTATTTACTTTAGCCTTACCTTGAAGGGTTCTAATACAAGTCATTGTTAAACATAAGATAGATTGCTTTACCATAAAAATATTCTATAATTACCAAGCGAATGTATTATTGTTACTCGTGTTATTTTTACAGTATCACTTTTTATTACGACTTTGATAAATATTTGATGACTTTGCGTTGACTGGAATCCGGGTCAAGAATTAGCAAAAGTTAATTGTACAATAAATAGGAACTCAATTTAAATATAATATGATATTGTATTTGAATTTGAATTTACTCAAATATTATAAATTTTAGCTTTTGTGTCATACATATCATTTGTTAAATATTACATAGGTACATTTGAAAAAATATATATTTGATTTGTACCTAAATATTAAAAGTCAAACGACTGAGTAAAAACAAGTTATATAATGATTTTAAACATCCTATTTATATTTAAAATTCATTCCGTCGCAATATCTATAGAACAGCACACAATTGCCTTACTTGAATTATTTATTAACTGAACTAACTAACTTAATAATTGAAGGGTTCTTAAAAAGGACATACCATTAAATGTTGTAATGCGTAATTTAAAATAAAGTCAAGATAATTTTAACTGTAACGGGGACTCACGATATTTGTGTTTTTTAACGATATTTCGACCCAAATACGTACATATATCGTGGTCATGCCGAGACTGCGGCAACGTTGATAAATTCTACGGTGTCAGTTCAAACGTGTATTGTCCGCGATGATGATATTTAAAATCATAGTCATGATTATTCACTTTCTCTAGTATGTCCCAAACTACTGAGCATCAAATTTTAAAAAGACATATCTTGATTTATCCTCACTTTTTGTTAACAAGAAAATGTCCATGATAATCTGAACTTTTACTTTTGACTGCTTTATATATTATAGTAGGCGTTGTCAGAAAAGACTACATTATTTATCTATTAATGTATATTGTGAGCATATTGTTAAGAAATATTATCAGTCCAGCATGCATTCGCTCCGTACAAGGTATAAACAACACAATGTTTGCTTGGCCGTCTTGTGACTGATAAGAATTTAAATAAGATTTTTGTTGCATTCTCGTGTTACAATGTTATCTACGTATCGTATTTAATATGTAGTATTCCATATTTTTGTAAATACATATTGTAATCAAGAGATTAATGATTGTTTTACGCTCATACAAACAAACTTCCGTATTAAGACGTATGTATTTCTAGTAACATAGATTGCTATCTATGATAACTTTGAAGACTAAAGTAACGTGCACTGGTAAATGTATCAATAATCGCGTTTACTGAGATCACTTATCACCAATTGTTCTATCTATAAATGGTTGAAACAGAGCTGCGAATCGCAAAGAATGAAAAACAATTTGAATTTTGCTTCTTGCTTGCTTAACCTTAATACAGAAAATTAAGTTCCAAGATATTACATTATTACAAGTTCTCGCCAAACTTTATGCCCGCGATCATCTTTGCCGTTAGCAGTATGTA
>PDGT01000106.1:17949-112387 GCA_003671415.1 Megathymus violae | reverse complement strand
ATACACATAATGCAAGTCACTATTTCAACATCTTTTATTGTACGGAAGTGTGATGTAGGCATTATTACATAACAATATTACATAGGTATATTACATAGGTTACTATGTAATAATATTACATAGGTTATTATTACATAACAATGTAATAATTGAGCTGAAATAAAGTCGGTGTCCGGAAATAGCGTAATGAGATTGGATTCGAAGATGTTTTGTAAAATATACCGGTACGATATTTACTTCGCTTTATATCAATACTGATTCCTTTTACCTATTTAAGGGTAAGTAATAAAAAATTCAACATGAAACTACTAAAACGCAATACAACTCATTCATGTGAAATGTAAATCAACGCAATAAAGTACAACACCACAAATGAGATTAAATTTTATACATTCACTACAGCTAATACCAGAAGTAAGTAATAAACTTATACAAGGATTTATCCATGTAACCGTTTCTTAGTTCCATGTAAATGCATGGATGGTCTTAAGAATGCAAAGATCTATCCAAGTTTATAATCCTTAATCTGTGTATTAAATTATTTTACAGTGCAAGAAGCGCTGTGTTTCAGAATTTTTATTCTTTTATTGATACTTAACGATATAAAGAAATTTACAGTAATTGTTTTTATTTTAATCGATAAAATTCCTACTAGCCGTATAGTTATTATTAGTTAGTGATCTTATTGAATTATAAAAATAATGTTTTTGCGTTCATAAAATGTAGGTACTTTACATGTTCTAAATCTGAATGAAGTCCACAGACAGACCAGTTAATCTAAAATTAAAATATTACCACAATTTCCTAAGTTAAAACTGAAAAAATGAAATTAATGAAATCCATGGGCATTATTAACTAAGTTAAAACGTAACTACAGTCACGAAAAACCACCGAAAGGTACTTTTATTAAGAAATGTAAGTACAGTAATAGACATTTAATTAAAAAAGATTTTAACGATTTACTTATAACAATTAACATGTAATTAGCGGCACAAAACTGAGAAACGAGCGGAGAAATTTAAGCTGGCTTCAAAATATTACTTGATTACTTATCAAGGATGGATGGAGCTTCTTATATCTGAAATCAAAATTATTTGTACTATAAATAGCATAATTAACTATAGATGATAATCTACAAGAAGCATGTTTAAATAACTACTTTTTATATTTTAGGGGTGTGTCTTATTGAACAGGAAAGCAATAAAACTACTACGGCGTTTGTTACTAAATCGCCACAAAGGAAGTACTATGGGCTGTTTCAAGTGAGTATTAATTAATAGAAATTAAAAAAGTCAACTGAAGAATTTTATGAGAGAGAGGAGATCTTATATAATAGAACTTATATAATATTCCTTCTGTTTCCATTCCAGTAGTTTTGGCAGTCCATCTGATGTTAACTGGATACTGTTAACGCAGACCTGTTTGAGATTGGTTATTTTAGTGTCACAGGTTCTAAGGACAGATATGGAACACCTTACTTTAAGGTTCATTGGCTTCATAACAACAAGACAACCATCGTATCCTAAATTTAGTGATTCATCTCAGGTAGCAACCTACTCTGCTAAGTCCTTAAAGCTTGATTGCCGGCCGGGATTTCACGCGTTTCTCATGTCATGATAGTCAATCTATGTTTGTGTATGTCAATGCCGCAATACATAAGATTCTATCAAGGGTTATGTGCAAGTTTATTTATTTAACAATTGCATTGCATTGCGTTGCGATTACTTAAAATTTAAATTTGATGAAGCACGTAAGGTTTCCTGAAATCCCTTGCACTCGACTAAAAGACTCATGTACTCGAATCGATCGTGTAAATCTAGCTTTACACAATTTTTACGGCTGTGAATGTATCAATTTTTAGTCTTATAAATAAATAAAGGTAATGAATTTCTGATATTAACAATCAGTAAAGCAAGTGGTAACTGCTGCGTACAGAAACACGCTAGAAAATCTTAATGGTTTTAATAAGAGGGTGGTAAAGTTCGATCAGATATAGACCAACCAATATTTATGGATACCATCAGGATTACATTGGTTATTTATAATAATAATAATAAAGGTTAAGAGCCTTGCGGTCTCCAACAGTTAGTCAACAGGGTTCACGAAATTGCAGATTGGCTGTAATTTATGGGGTGTGAGCGGCTCCATCCATTCTTGAGGCCAAGCGAACCTCCCTGCCGGTGAACAACGGACGAAGTTATAGCATACAGTCCTTCCGTTGGAGGTCGCTGGGTTATGTACCACCCAGTTGAATTCCGATGGTATTTGTATGGTGTATGGGTATTTTGCACGGCTGACTCGCTACCAACCTCCTTCTAAATCGACTGTGAAATGTTTTCTACGTATTTCGGTCACAGTGTCGGAAAGCCGGTAATTATGCGGGTCTTTCTTCTGTAATTACAGTCACAACCGTTTAAATTTTAAGCGCATACGACAATTATCATCATCGCTTATCATTATTATATCAAACTACTACTACTGAACTTGGTTATACTCTCACAATGACAGGGTTTAGGATCACTGTCCACCACACTGGCCAAGTGCGGATTGGCAGACTTCACACAACTTTGAGAACATGATGAAGAACTCTCTGATGTACAGGTTTTCTCACGAGGTTTCCCTTCACCGAAGCAGGTGATAATTAATTTATAATACGCACATAATTTAAAATTAGAGGTGCGTGCAGGATTTAAACTGGAGTGTCCCGTGCGAGTAACCAAACCACAAAAATAATAGGCTGATAATAGTTATTGTCACAAAAATTCAATTAGTCAACAACGATTATCATTAAATATTATGTTACATTAAAAGCAAATTTAATTGAATAAACATACAATCCAAATAAAACCAAGACAAAATTGTTACAACTTGTTTCAGATAGGAAGTGAATGGTGCAAAGAAGGCCGTAAAGGTGGAAAGTGTGACATTTCGTGCGAAGGTAATGTGGAACTATGTACCAGGATCTAAACTGTTTTTATTCTTAAATAGTATTCAAAGTATAATAAAAATAAAATGGCACACACATACACACGCATAAAACCAACTCACTCAGTGACAACAAATAATCAAAAATAATATGCCACTATAAAACCAAGCAAACCAGTCATGATCTTTTTGAGGTCGTTCTGTTTAATTACATTAATATCCTTGCAAAGTTATAAGAACTGCCGAAAGCCTCAAATCATAGGTAATTCACTGGCATTTATTCCAATGCTTATCTCCGGATTTTCTCATTAGATTTTCACCGTTATTATTAATGTGAACACATTTGGTTTGAGAGACAGTACTTTTGTTCTTTCTTGTTCTTGTTTGGCCGACAATGCATTAGAGATGCCTTTGGTGTTACTTATGCCCATGGGCGAGGGTGACCACTTACCATCAGGCGGCTCGTCTGCTCGTTTGTCGGCTATTAAAATTGAAAAAAGAAAACATAGTTGGTATACAACATTTAATAGAAAAAAATTATGAGAATCGGTGATCAAATTTCAGAGCAATAAGTCAGCCTGCGTCAGCAAAAATGGACATATAAAAATTCGGTTGAAAAATGTAGGTCTTTCTTGTTGAATTCTTTTAAAACGTGATCGCTGTTTCCACTTGTTTTTTTACAGAAGATGAGGATGAATTAAGATATTTTATAGAAATGCCTTTGAAGCCTTCGAAGCTGAAACAGCCTTTGAAGTATAAAAACACTTAAATAAATAACAATTAAATTAAATTTTAAATTTCTCACATAGAACTAACGCGTCTTCATTCCTCACATTACCAAATTTAAGAATGACTTAACTTCTAACTAATTGAACGACTAGAAATCAAAGTCTGGTGACACAGTCTCGTATTATCATATTTAAAACCCAACATTTTGAAGACACATTTCTAAACTGACGTACTTTGTTAAGAAGGAAAATTTTAGTGGATTCTGAATATATCTTTCTAGATTGTGGCTGGTATACTTCTCATTGTAGCTATGAGAACGTATGGCATGGTTCAAGATATGCTTCACTAGATTTATTTGAAGCTTTGACATCTCTACAATATCATTATGTTAGAAGGCCCCAAGGTCTTAAAGGGTTTAAATTTCATTTTACCTGATTGCTCATTACAAAGTGACCGGTTAGTCTACATCCACCTCAATGGGTTTTTAGGTAAAATATTATTTACTAATTTATTGCTTGTATTTCGGTTGATAGTGACCGTGGCTGCCGAGCGAGGGGTCCCTGGTTTAATTCCCGGCCGGAGCAGACATTTATTTGACAGATAAATGTTTGTTCTCGGGTCATCTGTTTGTTATGTCATATTTGTGTATGTCCATTCCATCCGCAACACAGGGAATCCTAGCGGGAGTGTGAGTGTGTAAACGTTTATTAACTATTTTCTAATCTTTAGACTAACGATTACCTTCTGTATTAGAGTGATACAATGAAATTAATTTACAAAAGGAAGAAGTAATAATTATGTATATGGGCATTGTTATGATGTAAGTTCCCCATTGATTCAAAATTTGTGGAAGATTTAAGATTTTTTTTGTGAATATACACGCAAAAGGTGTGATGAGAATTTGATGATGAAGTTCGAAGACAAACAACAATTTAAGATATTTACTCCTATTACTTATCTTCTAACTAAATAGTTGTTAGCTCTTGTATTTACTAAGAACAAATACAGTTAACACGCGAAAATATATTAATTTTATCCATACCTAACGATAGTTCTTGAAAGTTTTTCGCCTAACCAAGAACCTAGAATAGCCAAAATATCATATTAACTGACTAAACTAATCATGGATCAGTAATAGAATAATAGTTGATTATTTTTAAGCAGTTTTATTAATTTTATGTCGATTTTCTAATATTTTTTATCAACTTAATCCTTAAGTAATGTCATTTCTTTCGTATGTTTATTATGAGACTTTTTGTTATTTACGCTAATAATATTTTATGTAGGTATATTACGCGTAAGTAACTATTGACAGTTCTTAGAGACAGAGTTTTAGGAGGCGTGCTAATATATAAAGCTTAATATTTTCTTCCACGACGTCAAGACATTTTAAATATGTAGTGAATTTAGTCTCGGCTATAGATATGAACTCATTAAGTTTTCTTTACAGCTTTATTAGATGAGGACATTAAAAATGACTGCATTTGCGCATTGAAGGTGTTTGAGTCGGAAGGATTCAAGTACTGGTCGCGATGGGTGACGAGATGCAAAGGGCAAACGTTACCGGATATTGAAAAGTAAGTAACTTACATGCGTCGAATGGCAAATTTATCTCTCGGACCTATATGTAATTATTGGTATTTCCTTCATGTAAGATTATTATAAAGAGCGACCATTTGGTAAATAATTTAGAATTTTGGTATAATTATGAATTAAGGTGATATAAAATTTGACCAATTTGAATTTTTTTTCTGTCTGTCTGTATTTCCCGTTATAAATCAAGAACGGTTTGGCCAGTCTTAAAGAAAATTGGTACGTAATGAGAACACATGATTGCGCAGATGCTAGGCTAAATAAAATATCAATAAATCGAATATCTAAACTAGGCAAAAAACATAACATTTAAAAAATCATATATGTATAATTTGTAAAACATAGAACGAGTAAAACAAAACCTGTCCTAAAACAATGAAAATGCTTATTCTAAGCGTAATGCGTAGTTTTTCTGAAGCGAAGCGAAACAATCACATATATGACTTTTGTTAAATTACTCTCAAAACTCTCCGAGAACTGAAATTACTTACGCATGCCAAAGGAAACTTTTGAATATTATCTAGTTTTACGTATGAGGCTTCCTTTATTCCGGTAGAATATTATGTTGAGACAATGTGTATTCACAGCTAATAACATTGTTTGCGGCAACTTTTAGATACTTAAGCAGTATCTCAATATTTTGCACTTCCAAAATATTTATTTATAAATTCTCATCATTATTCCGTTATTGTAATAAAGGTGTTCTGAGCCTGTCGCATTTGTTATGGAATTAACGTGTGAACAAGACACGACAGGTATTTAGGAACGAGCAGGCGGCGTGTCTGGACAGATGTCGAGACAAGTAATTTTATCAGCATTATCAAACGTCGTATAATGTACAACCAATACAATACAGTACAATATAAGTTTGCACAGATTTGCGAATAATCGTTCTTCTGCATCTGTCAAATGGAAAAAAAGTTAAAGTCTAATTTTTTCAGATGTCCGGATTGGCAGCACCTGCCTAATAGCGTCAGAATATCGCCAGCGCGAGACAAGAGAATGACTCGGGGAAAGAGATCATATAGATTTTTTCCCTATATTTTCATTAAAAGTATACGTCATAATGACGAATTAAAGACTGTCATTGTTTAAAATTGCTTTTTTAATGATATAACCCTTTACACACCCATTCAAAATCTATCTCCCAATTAAAACAAAAGCTATTATCCATTATAGTAATGTCTGCTTGTTGAATATGAATGAAACCCTTTGGACAATTTGGAGCGTCTCGGCAATAATGCCGTTCACTTTGCCATTTATCTCCGTATGACCATGTTTCCTTTTATGACTATCTCTCAAATGGCTCCTATCCGTAAGTGACGGCACATTAGATTACTTTGCTTACTTTCTTGTATTCTTCAATCCTCAATCTACAGATGACTTAAAATCTAAATTGCAGTACTTATGTTCTTCCCATGATCGCGTGGTTCGATCTACTGATTCTTATCACCTCTGTATCCTGTTACACCGTTCTAGCTTTGTTTCCAAGTCGTTCAGTGTTGGATCTGCCCGCTTCCCACGTATACCGCCGCACTAGGATTCCTGGTATTGCTGGTAACGTGGACGTATAAAAATATAACAGCAGAAACCGTCGCTAGTGAATCAACTCAGAATCCCACACTTGGCAGGCGGGGTCGTCACCAATTAGGCTACGGGGTCATCAATTCATCGATGGAGAAGCGACATGTGGTACTGTTCTAATGCTACAAAATTTTCAACATTGTTTAAAATAACGAAGAAATAGAAGGTTAATGATATACACCAGGGAAAACAATTAACAATGGAGGTAATGAAAATACTAGCGACTGATAACGCGCAATTTATGTTCCTAGGGTGTTCTTTGAGTGATTTAGCGAGGACAGAGGAATGTCTTGATTAAACTCATAAAGAACAAAAGTATCTACTCTACCCTGTGACGCGATTGAAAATTGTCCTGAAGGTATTCGAAAAATTCTATTGTTGGTACGCTTGCAGCTTACGACGTACTGAAGTAATCAGTTTTGAAGTCTGACTTATAGATATAGAAGTTAAACGAGGGCTTACACTTTTTAAGGATTTTATTTATCATAACCCCGACCATTATTCTCCCACTGCTGGGCCCAAGTGTTCTCTCAAAGTGGGGTTAAGTTATTTCTCTTATGAACTTTGCTATTCTGATGAATTCAAAATCGGTTAGGTTTGAATCGAATTATTTTTGGATAGTTTTTAGTATTTAAATGTATTCAAGAACATGCTTCATATTTATATATATAGATTTTCCTCCGAGCTATGAGTCTGGACTTAGGTGTGTGATTACTTGGTACGATATTAGTCACAATAATATATTTTGTAAGAAAATTTTAATTTACTGCTTTTTGCAGATGAAAAGATTTGTACTAATATTATAAAGAGAGTGTGCACTTTGTGAGTTTGTGTATATGAGGAAAGTAATCTCCAGAACCACGGCACCTAGCTGAAAAATTCTGTTACCAGTTTAAAGGTACATTATTTAGAATGGACATAGACTATATACATATATCAAGTATAGCAATAAATTGTGAACCCGAACAAAGTCCGCACGAGATGCTTGTACGTTATAAAGGTAAGATGAACGAACGGGCGGTCAACGTAGGCTTAGTACTGGAGTTCTTTTTCGTACATGATATAAAAAACGGGTCAATGAACTCTTAATATGACAGAATAGATATCTAGCGTCCAAAGGTACAATGGAAATAGATCAACAAATATTAATTTTTGGTATAAAGATGCGCGCACACGTTCGAATATTAAAATTAACTATTAAAACGTATTGTGTAGTATAAGGTTGGGGAGATCGGCCGTGTATTTATTCAGCGTAATCCCTTACGTAGCTTTCAATTTGCCACTGAATTTAAATACGTATGTTAGGTGCAGCGTTGAATATCCGATTTTTTGAGAAACGGCCAATTTTAATCATGATTTTGTGAATGACATTTTGATATAATGATTTGATAAAATTAAAAAACGCTCTATCTTTTTTAAATATCATAAAAATATAGTTATTATAATCGAATAATCTCGTAAGTATACAATATCATCCTTCATCCGTCATCCTTGTGTTACCGTCTGAACTAGCTTCTTAAATAAGCACTGAAATAGAGAGCGATTAAAACATTTCACGGTACCTTTCCGCACTAAAGATAACCTTATCACCATGAATACCATCAGAATTAAACAAGACGATTCAGAGTCCATCACTATCAACGAGAAGTTGAAACTGTGGTCTCCTCCGTAGAAAGTTGCACCACGAGAAAATAAGTTTTTTAGATTTTAGATTAGATTTATTGTACATAAATAAAAAATATAAACGATAAATATACAGATAAATTATTTAGATATAAGCAATCGGCTGTCATGTCTGTTTGAGCGATCGCTTCTAGATAACCGTGTGAAAGTAACAAGAGTAACAACATTGTTATAGATATTTGCCTAGTACGGGAATAAATGACAAATGATAATGACAAAAAACCTTGTATGTTATACGTAAAGGTATATTGGAACAAAAGTAAAAGACCTGGAACAACAAATCCAAAATCTCCTGCGCACTGCGACACGACCACCGGGTAAATGAACACAAAAGTTTATTTTAATTAAAGTCGTATCTGGGAAAATTTTTACTTCCCCGCTAGGATATGGACCAGTTTATTATCTTAAGATTTAACGAGCGGCACAGTTTTGTTTGAAGGTTAAATGAAAAGTTAAATAGGTTGTTGACAAGGGAAGCTGTGAAGAATTTATGAACGAGAAATGTTCGGGCATTTTTTGTGTTATTATAAATGCTCATGATTTTAAAATTATGTTATCGCGGACATTGTACATTTTTACTGTAACAGGTACTCGTGATTTTTGTGTTTTTAACCGATTACTCGATTCAGTTATACGGATCATGGAATATACTTCCTTTGGATAAGTACAATCTATTCAACTGCAGGTCAACTACACAAGCTAAAATTGCAAATGAGTACAATTGTGAGAGGTATCACATGACATTAACATAATATTTATTTTAATTATACTTGGAAAATATAACAATAAATAAAATAATAAATAATTGGTCTATTAGTCTGTAGCTTGATATTATTTTCCAATTATATTTGACCAAAGTATATCCAGATTAAAATTAAGAATACCATTCAAAGCATATTACTTTTGAAATTCAAAAAGTCGATTGTAATGTTTCCATTTCTTCCAATATCAGTATAATATCACCTCTATCGTATCCAATTGATACTTTTCTG
This sequence comes from Megathymus violae, assembly GCA_003671415.1. NCBI lineage: Eukaryota > Metazoa > Arthropoda > Insecta > Lepidoptera > Hesperiidae > Megathymus > Megathymus violae. The sequence goes on along the minus strand of PDGT01000106.1, from coordinate 102,881 downwards.
TATGTGTGTGTGTGTTTATAGTGGCAAAACAAAATAATCATTGAGGTTAATTCATGGAGGCGGTTAGATAATTTATATAACGACTCCTAGAACATAATATTCAGGTTAGTTACATAGTTATATTATGTACTATTCATCGACTATGACCAGGATCTCATGAAGTGTTTTGATAATGAGAGGATACGAGAAAAGTTTAGAACACCCAAATACATACAGTTAACTGCTTCCTTCCGATCGCGTAACGTCTTGATGTTGAACCTGGTGGTACGTTTTCTATGGGCGTAGTTAACAACTTTCCATCGTAGGGGCGACTCCATGGCCCAGTTGTTGCTGTATGCCGAGCGAGGGATCCCAGGCCAGGTTTGATTCCCGGCCAGGGCAGAAATAATTGTGTTTGTTCTTGGTGTTTGTGATTTTTGTATTTGAGAACGTCCACGCCACACGCAACACAGGGAATCCTAATGCGGGGTGTGAGTGTGTGAACATTTGTCAATAATTCCTAGTATGTGCGAGTGTGTAAATGATTTCATATGGACGTATATTTGTTGACTAATAAAATATAATAAAATATAATTAATAAAATATAATCAATAATTGAGCTAATAGATTGTAACGTTTTAATGAATCTTACCTTTTTTATCTCAAAGCCAGTAAGTCCGTTTACAATCATCTATACAGACAAAAAACAGATAATATTAGTTTAAGCAGCCGCCAGATTGCCGTGAAACTATTCATTTATATTAAGAGTTCGTTCGAGAAAGAAACTTTATTAAAGGTTTAAAATACCAGTATTTTTTCCGTCGTCAACTATTTTTTTAGAATGCTACTTCAGTCGGTTGTTCTACGCTCTACGATGAGGACAAGAAATAAACATTTTATCGCTAGAGTATTTAAAACTATATGTCACTAACATAAAAATAATTATCACTGTGTTCATCTGTAAATTTTTTTTATATAAAATTGCAGTGCAGTAAAACTATATTAGAATCCATAATATTATTTCAAAATCAACATGACTGTATGTATGTATTATTTAACTTTGTTACATGCAATAAAAAAAATTGTCTACACATTTTTCTAGATTTACTTAAAATATGTTTAAATTTTTTTTTAATTTCAGGAGTATATTTTTAGAGTTTAATTAATCTGAAGCATAATGTTATTGCGATACCAATACGCCGCGTAAACAATTATGTACTTGGCCTATGACAGAATTTTATACATATTAATTGTCATTAATGTCTCAAATTAAAGATTATTGAAAATGTGGGTTACATATACCTCATATTATCTTTATGACATTTAAAAATTTAAATAAAAAATGTTTTGTGAAGGTTGTTGATAATGAAACTCATTACCTAACGGGTTACGGGGTCTTCACCTCATCAACAATATCATCATAGAACTCATGCAACTAATTATTTCAAGAAATGATCGACTAGTTCATAAAATTATCAACTATCTGACCGTATTACAAACATAACGAATTTTAATAAATGACCATATTTCAAGATCCAACCCCTAAAAAGATTTCGTGTACTCCTTCACCTAGCATCTTCGTGGGCGACTTAGATGTAAACTATCTAATATTCGCCATTCGGTCGCGGTAATACAAGTCCCTTACTTTTCCACTCTCGTTCCGGACTGAGATTTAAAAGGATTCGTTTGTAAAGATTAAATAAAAAAGCGGCTCATACCAAGTTAAACTCACGCTCCTAGGGTTCTGTACATTCTTAGGGTTCTATATAATTATTATATAAAAAGTTGTTACAGCACCATCGAATTTCATGATATAAAAATACAAGCTCAGGTTCGCCCGTGTGGAGTACTGTTATCACATTTGGGCTGGTGCTAATAAATGTCATCTATCAGCGTTGGACTCGATGGAGAGGCGTGCATAGAGGCTTATTGGTGACCCAGATTTGGTCAGTGTTTCCAGCCTCTCAGTCTGCTATAGGGTACATTTTGGAGAGTGTGTGCAGGAATTGTAAGCAATAATTCCCCCATCGCCATTCCTCCATCGAACAACTCGACCGACGGCGGGTATACATTCTTACGTAGTGAACTTACCACCTGTACTGTACTGGGGGAATCTTCAAAAGGAGTGTGAAAAGGTTTTATTAGTGCGTTCAACATCTTAGACTTCGTTACCACTTAACATCAGGATGGATTGTTGTCAAGCATTGACTTAAAAAAATGTGTTACATTACAACCCATAACTGTACCATTGCTGGGTATGGGTCTACTCTCACAATGAACACATTAAAGCTATAGTCTGCTAATTAAACCAGCTTTTTGACTTATGTCTCCATATTTTTACGGCCCTATACAGGATTTTAAAGGTATGATAGACGAACGGACGGACAGAAAACTTTTAATAATAAGACACCGTTATGTACGGAACCCAAAAAGTACCTACTTAAAACTCCACTTCAAAGTTACTTATTTAAATTACCGTAATGACAAGCTTGTTCACTGAATATGTTTATTAATCACAAATTTTAGGGGTCGTACAGTTGCAAACGACACCCTTACATGATTCACACGCGTGACTTGTCCTATTTTCTGCCAATGTAGTGGTAGGAAAAAATTTAAATCTGATATAAATAATATAATATTGATTTTGGTAGCCCAAATACTAACCTGTATTCTAAGAGATTAAATTTTCATTATGGAAATTAAAATACAAACTAAAAAAAAATTCTAACAACTGCATAATTTTTAACATCATGAAATTAAACTCGTTGTAAGGAATATAATTATTTTTTTAATTATAAAATATACGAAAATTTACCATCCGTCCCAGTCTTTATGTCAACTGCTTCAATTTAGCCTCGGATAAAATATATGAAACATTCCTGACCTTCCTGGAAACATTTACACCACGGAACACTATATTTTGTAAATCGGACTCTACCGACCTCTAAATAATTAATTACACTTTGTTTTATGTAACAGGACCTTAAAACGCCTACTAGCCGGCTGGTCTATTTAAGAAACGCGATCTCGATTCAGAGTTGGATGGTAGCAAATATTTTACAACCATTTTAGTTACCATGGCTGTATATTATCAAGAGCTTCTGCCAGTAGATCTGCCAATAAACCCGCCATAAATTTTAGCATTTAGCATTTATAAAACTAAAGCTATTTTGTTTACTTAAAAGCTAATTATTACTAGATTATAATCCACCCGATTTTAAAATTTTCGTAAAATAGTTGTAAAATGGAACACATAAAATACAATGACATAATCTATGCCAAATGACAATTTTAGTTTTTAATTGTGATGTAAAATCAGGAGGGAAAAAATTTGCCTAGCGTAATAAATTCATGAGCGAACTAGAGAAGTAGTTCCCAACACTCGTTTCACCGGCAGTTTTTCTTGCTCGCGCCATTTGATTTTAAATTTGGAATTTCGCCATTTTAATATTATACCGTCGTAATACAAAATGGCGTCACAGTTACCGCGGAAGGTGTTGTAATGGGCCATTGCAACTTCATTGTGGGAGTTGTGGATGATGCCTCATTCGTTGTCAAGTATATATACTATGACAAGGCGAAGTTTGGTTGGACTAAAAGGTGGCTAAAAGCTCTTACATACCCAAAATATTTAGAACATTTATAGTTTTGTGAGGTAACAAAACTCAGAGGAAACTTAAGTCACAAAGGTTATGTCTGCGTCATGGTTATGAAGTGTTCAGCGCACTTTTTCGATCGATTTGCGAATGTGCGACGTGCGAAGCCCAACTTCCGGGTCTGTTTTATTAAAATTAAAATAATTTTGTTTTATACATATATATTTTTTAAAACTTTCTTAACGAAAACCCCATCTAACGAATTCTAGTGCAGCTATGTTTCGTCATCTCGATAACACATATATTTTTTGGCATATCGCACCTTTAGAATGAAAGTGACTTAACTCAAAATCCCTGAAATTCCAGATTTTACTACAAATTTACTTAAAAAAGCCTACTCTAAAGCCCCATGGTGAAAAAGAGCCCGAATTATGAGTGAATAAGGGAAAAAGAGAAAACCTCATACATCAGTCTTCTTAAATTTACTCAAGACCATATATTTCTGAATTCTTTCTTCGTCATTTCCCATAAATTGCAAGGGTGCGATTATGACCGTAGTTGCATTTATCAAAGATTTATAAAATAAATAACTGTTATAGGTACATTTCTTTTATTGAAATGAAACTTTTTAGGCAGTGAATCGATAATTGGACGAGAATTGAATGTGAAATTTAACGTACGTATTATATTTTGGCATATTTTGTTACATGAGAGAGAAGAAAGATATAACTATGACATCTCGGATGTGGAGCTAAAGAGAGCAATTTATACACTCAATTTAAAGCGAAAGAATAGGAAATTTAAACATTTCAGTAGCAAGACCAAATAACAATATTTTACAGCTTTCGACAAGAATTGTTAAATAGGAATTGTAAATGTAAATTATTCGTAACATGTAATTCGGTGTTTTAAACTAAATCTGTGTTTCCTTTATTTTTTTTATTGTCATTTTATAGATTACTTCTTAAAAATTATGTTAATTTCTTTTTACGTTTTTTTATGTATATCGTCCATCGGTAAAAACTGAGATAGATAGGTATCTGCCTAACGGAACATCAGTTTGTAAAAACAATAAAGCGGTTTATTATCAAAGTAAAAGTCTTAAAAGCGAAAGAAACCCTCGTTTCTTATCTAATGGCCATAAATTTGAGGCCTTAAGATTATAAAGAATAAAAATATTACGAGCAAAGATTAATGGCTGTCTTTTTAGCAATAATTTCTTTGTGCCTCGTGACATGGGTTTTGCTGTTGCTTTCCGAGAGAATACTGGTTCAATTTATATTACGGTATAATTATTTTTATTAACGATAAATGAATTAATTTTGTCGCATTAAATAACATTAACTGTACTATAAAAAAACTCATAGGCTGGCAGCTTATGACAATCACAAGTATTGAATGTAAGGGGTTCCATCCATGTTTGAGCCCAAACCAACGTCCCCTGCTTCTGGGGCATCCTGCTTAGTTACAGATAAGGCTATAGCAAACGATCTTCTTGTTGCACATCGCTGGACTCTGTAGCAGTTAAATCTCGTTTTTTTGCGCAGTGTCAGAAAGCCAGTAATAATGTGGGTCCTCCGCTTGTTTTTGGTCGGTAATGCGTCGGTGATGCTATTGAACACTGGGCGACGATGACCACTTATCATCAAAAGGCTCGACTGTTCCTTCGTCGACTAAATAAAAAAGCCCTTTTGATGGTAACAATTATATTCATAATATTTTTTTGATTTTTTCCGGGGATGAAAAGTATTCTAGATGACCCATAATATAAGTTGCAAATATATTATAATAAGAATAATCTAAATCTGTTCAGTGGTTATCATAATTACAAAGAAATATGTTTAGGGTTCTACATATAGCGGTAACAAACTCTACATATAATAAAATTTCCAAAATATATTCCATGTACAGATTTGGCTTTGTTATAATTATAATATGTATTATTATATGTTTTAAAATTTATCCTAACGGGTACTTACGATTTTTGTGTCTTTTTACAAATATTGAATATACAAAAATCGTGAGTACCTACCACAGACAGAGTTCCAATCATTAGTTACGGTTAAAATGTATGATAAATATAGATATAATAAATTCTAATAAAAAAATTATAAAACCTTACTAGTATTTAGATGTCTACGAGTTTCAATTATTATATCTTCAATAGTAACTTATTACTTATAATATCTTGTTGATTAAGTTAAAATTAATTAAGTTACGTATTGCAATGTGATAATTCTTAAATACAACTAGTAATTACAAAAATACACCCAGCCATAAGTACTTTCTTGATGTGAAGCTGTGGACGGTGACATCACGTTTATGTATATCAATCTTCCTTGCATTTTTATCGATGCGGTTTTGATGGACATATTATCTCATAAATATCTGCCACTCTTCAATAACGCCGTTGCCTAGAATCTGTCATTATGATTTTTTATCACCGAAAAAATAAAGGACTGGACAAGCTTTCACGATCTGTCTAGGCAACTCTACATTGAAATGTATAAAAAAGACAAAAATCACATTTGTAAAACGGCATTGTACCATAAGGACGCCATATACTCGGTTAGCTGCTAGTACTGTTTGCAGGTGTATTATTAAATTATTGCACACTCGGTGCAACACAATGGATAGTTCATAACGTGCTCCATATCTGCTCAGAGCTAGTACAATTTAAGATAAAAGACGCTACAAGTGCCTTGCCCTGTTAGAACCGCCCTCAGATATTGTGTAACCGAGAGCTCTTTACTTGAAGTACTACATAGATGCGGTATGTATAGAGACATTCGCAGTTATTATGAATTAATTACTGCTTCAATCTCGTTTAGTTAATATAAAAGACATTTGACAGTCGATTTTGGATGGCTTTTTTCATTCTTATTGTCAATGAATGAGTTGAAGGACTACCTGCTGGTAATTGGTTACCGCTATCCACATTCGTAATACCAAACGTTGCAGGGCAAGACGGAAATAAATTCATTTTTATCACAACCTCATACATTGAAATACATACGTCCATGAAGCAGAACGCAAATAAAACATTATTTACTAGCAGCTATATACATAAATTATTAACTCTTGATACAGTCGACTTACATTTGTTCTAATGGGTCTAAAAGTACGAGAACACTATGCAATTATAATATAAGATAAAATGTCATAAAAACACTCGTTTCCATCATTATGATATTTCAATTTGTTTCAAGCAATATATTAAACACCTTTAATTGTCGATTCGATATTTATTTGTACATCTGTATAGTTCTGAATAATCTTGTGGTTTTATGCTCACATTTTAGTTTTAAGTTATTGAATTGTTCCATTTTTGGTTTTCGAAAAAGTGACCCCAACCATAATATACTGTTACTTCGAAATAAGTATGACAGTAAATATTTGTAAGTAATTTTAATAAAAAAAAAATAAAAACCTCAAATGAAGTATTTTATCATCATACTGTGTGTATGAATTTACAAGTAGTTCCTCTAGTGTATGATGTAAACTTGAAAAACATGATTTGTGAGGATCACCCTATGTGGACAATCTCTACTTCTTCGTTAGTCTACGTATTTGTATAGAAGACCGCCTCGAAGACAGCGTCTGGGTATCATCGTCTGTGCGTCCTTATGCTCGACGTCTTGACTCTCACGTAGTTTAAATGTAACCGGCTTTTGTAGAATACTTTTGCCTAAATATTAATCTACTAGTAGGTAATTGTGTTACCTATATAATAGTATTTCCTGGAAAGAAACGATTTTACATATAAAAATATGTTTGTGGCACTTGTATTATTGCCAATGGATGATAACCTACTGGTACTTATTTTAGATTTTTGTAAGACTCCGCTATACCAGGATGACATTATTCGTATACGAATATGTTAATTTAATTCAATAGTTTTTATCCAAATATGTTTTGCTAAAAAAACAAGATTTACTAAATAAAACCGGTCTCGCAGGGGGATTTTCATCGTGGTATCGTTCTCACGTCTTCTTCAGAATAAGGAATATTGAAATTATTATTATTTGATTGGGTACTGAAAAATCCTTCAGTCCGAGCTAACCACTTTTGCAAGTTATACAGCGTGGTGATAAAGTGTCGAGGCGATGTCATCAGGTTCAATCCTCAAAAATTATCAAGGATTGTACATCCATTGTATGTAAATAATAAAGATACAGTTGATAAACCTTAAGAGTTTGTCAAAGTAGCAACTATAAATATCAATTAACCCATCAAACAATGAGCGAAAATAATAGCAGGAGTCATGGGTGCAGCAGAAACAGCATTTAAGAGCAAGTTGGGAGCATGACACGCACGTAACTTTGCAGAAAAGGGATGAAGATAAAATACAATAAAATAATGGACATTTTTTTTTCTTTTTACCTAAAATAAGTTAATGACATTGACAATCTCACCTAATGATAACTAGTAATGAAGATTGATTGACGAGGGGTCTAAGTTATCTAACGCATTAATTGATAACATCCTATTCAGTCTCCTCCTGAATACTCCCACATCGAAAGTAGACGAGAACACCGATGCGGACAAGTTATTCCAGTCCTTTGAAGTTACTTTAATTAGTAAGAGTGTACAATGAATTTTATTTTACAACAATCCTGAGTATATCCTAGTCATCTTTTGAACTAATTCCGAATTTATGATTCAGAAGCGTTTCATTACTAACCTAAATACTTGTAACCAGATTTTACTTGGTCACGTTAATTTTGACGTTACAGTAGGCGCTTATGATATGTCAAATGCTTATGCTTATATGTTTTATGTTTAAGCAGTTTTATAACGCATCAGATAAAATGGGTAAAATAACTTCCGAAAATCCTATTGCTTCTATCATAACATACAATAGAATTGCATAAATCCTAAAAATAATCTATCGAACATTTTTTATTGATACTGCAAGATTTCCATAACCAAAAGTTTCGTCAGTCACAGCTCATATAAAAATAACGTAACGTTTACACACTCACACTCACATGTTGCGTGTTTTCCAACGAAATTTCCGTCATACCACTCACTCCCGCACGAAAATGTAAAAACTTTAGCCACAAAACTTGAAATATTAAATGGAATCGCCAACAGTATCGAGAATTTAGTGGCATAATATATAGCGTTTAATATGAATATATCAAACGTATTTATCAATATTTACCCTAAGGACTATTAGTAAAATGTAATATACCGTACTTATAGATTCCGAATTCAAAGTCCCAAAACTCTTACGGCGCCCAAATACGACAGGAATCTAACGTAGACAACCGATAGCGATGGCTACAAAAGTCCATTGAAGCACAGGAATGCTTTAAAAATCATTGTCATCAGAAGCCATCTACTCAGAACGTTCTTACCTCGAAGAATCACTTACAACTTGACCTTTAACTTATTCAACCGTACCTTTATACCTTTTAACCGTACCTTTTTATCTTTGTGGTTATAGTGGATAGTATAACAAGACTTAATACCGATGCTTCGATCGACAAACAGCGGATCATGAATAGGCAGGAGAGGTTGATTGTAATTGAAAAAATAGGCAGATCCTAGCTTTGATTCATAACCTGAATCCTTCTGTCTCTGGAAAAATACGCGAGCTACAACGTGATACAGTTTTAGTGATGAATAATATTGTACAATGAATATCAAATTTACCCCAAGCAATATAACCAACTGTATTATAATGCAGGAGTTTACCTACAGATTTACAATTTACCAGGCGAAATATAATTTTTCGAAGAACGTACTGTGAAATTTTGTCTAAAGGTTAATATGACCTTTCTAGTGGCCAAAATTTGCAAAGTATCCAAGTCAGGATTTCCTTGGGGAAAGCAGCGGTGAAGTGAGCGTTACTACAATTTACATTTGTGTGAATCTGCACATTTTAAATCGAGGTGTGTCTTCTTAAAAGTTCGCAAACATCTTAAAATATTCTTGTGAACATTATGAACTTCTAAATCTCATATCATATTTTGAAATAAATCATTTTTTGAAATTAAATGTATTAGAGGATTTATGGAATATCCTTCAATTTAAATAATGAGTGTTCAGCCCTAATAAAATATAATAACAAAACGCATGAATCTCATTGTAATTAGATTCATCGTTCTTTTATCCTTGAGTCTTAGCCACGCTTCTTTGCTCGTGGTCTAATTTATCGAAAAACAGACTTTTTTAATTAGCCATTTCTAGTTGGCCACATTGAGGCGGCCAAGAATACTCCTCCCAATCCCATGTTGGCAGAACAGGGTGTCGTAAGAGGTGACAGAAGCTTGCCTGCTTGGTGGTAGGGCTTCGCATAAGGATTATTTTTATCAGTATTGTTATTAAGTCATTAATATTATTATTGGTATATTTACGTGTCAGGATCCGTAGGTTCGTAAAATGCCACAGTAATTCCACAGAGATTTTATTTCACTTCCGCAGACGTAGTCGCACTGGTAGATCGCAGGTATTCGCTTCTTAGGGAGATAACTCTTCGCTTTCGTATTCGGGAACCGAATGCCCCGTGGCTGATACTGCCCGCTATTTATACCGATTTCCGGGCCTTCCAGACTTTTCTACGTCTTTCGCAGAAAGTCAATAGTAATACCCGGAAATTGATGAAACAATAGCGGGTCTGATAAACACGCCATTTTCACCATTTTTGCATAAAGCATAAGGGCGAGAGTGGCTTGAAGATCCCAGGTAGTTTTTATAACTACCTAGATTTTTTCATGGCCTCTATTATGTCCGGCCGACCCTTCCGGAAATTTCGTAAGACTGCCGCCCTATTCTTTTCGGCCGGTCTTTCGAGGAGCTTCGTAACAATATTATTATCTTTCCGTGAAGCCTCCCTGGCTAGCTACCACTCTCCTGCTTGAGTCACCGCCAAATGACTTGTCGTATTCCGGCTGGGGGCTTGGGAGCCAGTACTTTTTTTCTCACTTCTTTCTCATTTCCTGGCCGACAATGCATCAGTGATACCTTTGGTTGGATTCATGGGCGACGGTGATCACTTGCCATCAGGTGGTTCGTCTGCTCGTTTGTCGGCTATTAACATGACAAAAAAAACAGTTTAACTAAGGTACTAGTATATACAAGAGTATATACTATATACAAGAGTATTTTATATTGTATTGACCGTAAAGGAGTGGCCTAGAATACCTACTGGCCAAAATCCCATGCTCGCAGAACAGGGTAGGTAGGGTTTCGCGTAAATATTATTAATATTATCAATAATTTGATTAAGTCGTCTTCCAGCTGGGTACTTGAAAGCCAATACTTTTTTTCCTCTTAATTTTTGCCGGCAACGTATCAGCGAAGCTTTTAGTGTTGTTATGTCCGTGGGTGACGGTAACCACTTAACATCAAACGGCTTGTCAGCTCGTTTTTCAGCTATAAAAAACATAATTGCTTAGTGCTTTGAATGTCAGTGAGACACTCACTGAGTTCCGGGTTCGAATTCAGCATACACATAATTTTTCTAAGCTATGTCAACATACCATATTATTTACTGTGAAAAATTTATTTCAAAGGCCTTTTTGAAGAAGTTAACTCCAAACTGGGTGATTATTTAGTGAAAAAAAAATTGTTGGACCTAAGTTTCATATTTAATCACTAAGTATTATCTTTCACGATGAGTAAAGTAATATTCTCTTTTGATATTTTGTTCCAGATATTTTGAGGAAATTTGCTGAAACAATGACTTTGACTTTCAAAAATTATTCAAATTTTTATAATTTATAGTTAAGATCTATGATAAATTATTAATAAATTTTTACTCAATCATAAGTATTACGGTCTAAGTGTTCACTATAGAACCTTACATATTTTTAATTTTCATCGATACAGTATTAAAAGCACCAGCTAGCACATTTTCACTTGTAAACTCGTTCAATACTCATTACAGAACAAAACGTTGGAAACACATGTAACGAGATTAAGTTTCGTATTTCGGCTGCTTGCTTGTTTAGAATTGTAAATGTTATTTACCTGTTTTGAATGATGCTGTCGTATACGTGAATTGAAGTGCTGTAACAGGTTCCTGACTCTCACAGATCGGAATCATATCCTTATTATGGTTCATGTAATTGTCTCTGTAAAATATACTATTGATTTTAAGCAGTGGTTAGCGTTGGTCTCCTGTTCAGGGGTGCCGGATTTGAGTTCTACATGCTTGTGTTTAATGAATTATTAGTTGCTTTGGTGAAGAAAACCCGACTGTGAAATCCTGTATACTTGATCGATTTTGGAATGGTGTGATAGATAGTTGGACATGTATACCCTATCACGAGGAATAGCGTCATGAGTAAATTGAGAGGTATAAATCCCAGTGGCCTCCAACAGGAGGGACCAGGTGTTGTTTAATAATACAATAAATAATACAATTATGCATTAATAGGACGTTGTTTTTTAATCTATATTATTATTATCGAACTTCCGAACTGCCCTCGCTTCGCTTCTGCAAAACTACCTTACGCTTAGCATGTGCATTGTTTTAAGTCTAGGTTTTTTTTTGTTTTATGAATTAGAAATATATATATTAATTCATTTTTGTTATTTATGGATGGATTGAAATGAAACGAACTTAAAATATTAAGTGACGCTTACTGCAATACATTAGTGAAAACCGTAATGAAATTGGATAAGCTGTTTCTGAGATTAGCGCGAACAAACGCACAGACAAATAGACAAAAATTATAATAAATATAGGATCCCTATTACGTTAACAAAGGTCCCTAATGGTAGTTTTTCTCATATATCCATAATGTATAGAAAGCGGACACTTACAATTTTATTATATGTATAGATTTTTTCTACACCTGTTCCAGCAGAGTTTCTAATGTAACAAAGTATTACTCATTTACGTCAAATCGATCTAAATTTAAGGCATATTTAACTCAAAATGCGGTATGTAAATTCAACGTCTCTCCTTAGGGATGTAAGTAACTGAAAATCTAAAATGACTCTTGACAATGACATGAATGTAATCATAGTGCTGTTTCTGTAATAACATATTATGTCATTTTATAATATTAATGTATGGTTGCATGCATGGATTGTGAATGTAATGATCACTACTAATTAAACTTTTGCACACGTTTTACAAACTTCATTGTTAGTGACAAATCAAAGTCATCACTACGATATAAATTCTTTTGTTAGTTCAGTATATCACAAAAACGATTTTAATTAGTTTTCTAAATTTTAACTTCATTTTCACTGACCAAAAAATATCGAAGTCATCACTACGATATCATTTTTTTGAATTAGCATGCTACAAAAGATTGTTCATTTAGTTTTTTAAATATTCCCCTACATTTTTATTCATTCATTACATAATTCCGTTAAAGTACTGTCAAGCGTCCTATTGCGTTGTGTAGCATCTGCTTCTAGTATCGATTGCCAGCGTAGACCACTAACCCATCCCCATTGACGAGCTTCTAAATCACTTAAGTATTTTCTGCCGAACTGCTTTCGACAAGGGTCCTCTACTACATGAAGATAATAACTAGAACCTTAGTAAAAGCACTCGTGATTGATTGGCTCTTGCTAATGCACTTTTATATGTAATATTGTTGCTACTAGGCCTTGGGTGAGCAGTATTTTAATACCATCTTTTTTGAGGTCGCGCTGGAAGAATAGGTTAGAATAATAAATCTCAGCATTTTTTTATAATATGACGATAAAAACAATAACGTCTCTTATATCTTTCCTTTTGTATTTTGTGGTGTGCAAACAATCTATGTGCACTAGGAGTAGGGTAATTGTCTGATTTTATTTTTTTCTGCCGATATTTAGAAAAATATTCGAAATGATTTTTCGATATGCTCGATTTATTTTTATTAAAATGATAAAAGTTACATACAACATTAATAATACACGTGAATAATAAACCACGCACACCTTCGGATATTTCATAATACGCAGGCGAATGTAGAACGCTCGGATCAGGGCAAGTATTAAAAAGTGCAGTAAAGATACTATACTATACTATGCCTCTCTCGGTTCAAGTCGGTAATATACAGGAACATACAAGCACACATATGTACACCGCTTAATGGACAAGAGTGAGGTAGTACTATCTTCGCAAAAAGAGGAGACCGAATAATATGAAACATGTACCATGTATTCTATCTCATTCTCTTGCAACCCTAATCCTGTGGATGTATGCGATTGTCTCTTATTGCTATTGCTAATTCGTTTCCTCCAGTTCCAAATAACAACGGTGTGTAGTTTTCCTTCAAAAGGGCTTGAGATAAGTTGAAAAATAGACGAGAGGAGTCAAAGACACGGTTGCAAGAAATATTTGGCATTGGAAAAATTACATGAAATCGGTATTAAAAATTACTTAACAATCATTTGGAAACATACTCGTAACGGCTTGACGTTTTGTAGTTAAGAAGATGATAGATTTTTACACATCTTTATGTTAATTTCGTCGGTAATAAATGATCTTCTTCTATTAATGTATCTGTTTATTGTTCTCAATGACAAAGCACGTTTCCAAACACGTAGCAACGACATTTGGCGTGGATTTTTAGTTTCATTATTGTAAGCAGCATAGCGTCCTCGATTTGTATGTCATTTTCATTGTTACTGCGTGTGGTGTATCTAACCTGAACATAAATTGAGACGGGATACATCGTATTATATAATTTTATTTGAGAATACATAAAAATACATGCATTGTTGTTATGTAGATATAAAAGATTAATTCTAATTAATTTTAAAAAACGTACGTAGCGACATCTATATAATAGGAGTTAATCCAGTTTTCTGCTGCCATTTTATAAATTATAAGTTGTCAAGGGGAATGAGGTAAACATGAAAAATTTATAAAATGCATGATAAAAACGACTACCGGTTTTTTGGGTTTTGGATACTTACTAATTGTGAAGTTTCCTAAAGTAAAGCGAGATGGAGAATTCATTACCTAGAGATTTTTAAGTAAATTAAGTCTGATATTGTTATAAATATTAATAATTTTTATTATAACCCTTTATATACCCCTAATTTGCGACACTATTTTACAATATTTTATTTTTATTAAATTTTATTAAATTAAATTTATTTTATTAAATTGTTTTACTAATAACAATCTTGTTATCAGATTAAAATTTTAGTGTTCACTTCATTGCACAATATAAATTTAACAAGTTAAGTTTATTTACACGATTTTGAAGTCTGTCCTAAACTTCACAGCACAATTTTTGTTCTTAGAACAGAAATGCTTCATCTTGAGTATGTAGGCACAAAATTAACCTGAGCTCTCTTTTCCTAATCTTGTCAAAGAAAAGTGGAATAAAGTAAATGTGTTCTCTGCTTATCCACGGATCTGTTTTCTTTGGTCAACCGTATTCCTACATCTTGACCAGTACTCAAGTAAATGCTGGCCGTTAAGTTTTATGAAACTATTACTTAGGTATTTTCTCCGTGACAAAGGTGTGAACACAGTCCGCTGTCACAGGTCAGTTATATACCTATTTACAATACAATACTATAGATCCTGTATATAGTATAGATTTGGCGAACATACAGCCTAGTTAGCTGTAACCCTGCTAGCCAAGTCCCGGGTTTTATCCTGCCTGGACAGACATTTATGTGACAGATAAATGTTTGTTCTTGGATGATGGCTTGGTGATGTCATATAATGTGCAAAAAACTGTAAGGTCATAAGAGTTGCAAGCGTCATTTAAGTCACGTATTCTATTGTGTATATCATAACGTAACAAAAAAAAAAGGGATATAGAAAGAAACTGGTCAATATTAGAATAAACCTGATATGCTATACACAACAGACGACTCTTAATACTAAAACAAAAAACAAAAAAGAGGTATAGAAAGAAACTGGTCAATATTGGAATAAACCTGATATGCTATACACAACAGACGACTCTTAATACTAAATCAAAAAACAAAAAACAGATATAGAAAGAAACTGGTCAATGTTGGAATAAACCTGATATGCTATACACAACAGACAACTCTTAATACTAAAACAAAAAACAAAAAAGAGATATAGAAAGAAACTGGTCAATGTTGGAATAAACCTGATATGCTATACACAACAGACAACTCTTAATACTAAAACAAAAAACAAAAAAGAAATATAGAAAGAAACTGGTCAATATTGGAATAAACCTGATATGCTATACACAACAGACGACTCTTAATACTAAAAAAAAAACAAAAAAGAGATATAGAAAGAAACTGGTCAATGTTGGAATAAACCTGATATACTATACACAACAGACAACTCTTAATACTAAAACGAAAAACAAAAAAGAGATATAGAAAGAAACTGGTCAATGTTGGAATAAACCTGATACGCTATACACAACAGACAACTCTTAATACTAAACAAAAAACAAAAAAGAGATATAGAAAGAAACTGGTCAATATTGGAATAAACCTGATATGCTATACACAACAGACGACTCTTAATACTTAAACAAAAAACAAAAAAGAGATATAGAAAGAAACTGGTCAATGTTGGAATAAACCTGATATGCTATACACAACAGACGACTCTTAATACTAAAACAAAAAACAAAAAAGAGATATAGAAAGAAACTGGTCAATGTTGGAATAAACCTGATATGCTATACACAACAGACGACTCTTAATACTAAAACAAAAAAGAGATATAGTAAGAAACTGGTCAATGTTGGAATAAACTTGATATGCTATACACAACAGACGACTCTTAATACTAAAACAAAAAACAAAAAAGAGATATAGAAAGAAACTGGTCAATATTGGAATAAACCGGATATGCTATACACAACAGACGACTCCAATACTATAGCAGGGTTCTTGAACAAATAACCTTTAAGTGGGGAGAGTTTTTGAAGTGTAAATGTAGGGTCAGGGTAATAAATAATCCTTATAGTAATAATAATAGACGTTGAGGTCAAACTATCTCATTCGCCAAATATACAGATTCGGAGATTTTACTCACCTTTAACGATAACTCTCAGGCATATAGGCTTCCTCGCGATGTATTCCTTTACGAAAGTAAGTGATAATTAATTTTTATTACATACACGATTTAAAAAATTACATACGGCCTGCAGGATGTGACTTGAGTCTCTCTTGTGTTGAACCTACTAACTTTCCACTGCTGACTACTACCATTTCGATATAGCAAATAAATACTATTTTCTTACAATATACAAGCCTATTATATTGTATATTTATACATATACATAATACATGACTAATAAATGTAATATGTCTAGTTAACACTCAGAACATTTTACAACATTGCTTGTGTTTAGGTAAGGTCTTGTAAAATACAAGCAGCTTCGATTTCATTGGTGTTGAATATAATTATCATTTTACTATTTCAGTGTTATTTTCAATTAATTTATCATTAATTCATATCACACCATGTTTTTCACACGGACAATTATACATGGCATGCTCTCGAGTGGGCAAACCATCCAGTTTGTTTGTGTTAGCTAAAGATAGAATAACAAAAAATATTGTACACTCTATTGCGTTAAGAGATTGATATTGTTTTTTAGTAAAATTATTATAATTAGCGATATATATGTTACAGCTAAAACCAGTTTTTATATAGAACGCGTTTTCCCTAGTTAGAACTAGTTTTGACTAAATGCCTTTGTTAAAACTAGAATTAACTAATGCTCAAAATTGAATATCAGTTAAAACTAGTTCTTACTAGACAAAACACGTTTTTCCGAAGTGAGTCTCAGTCAAAACTGTTCTCAAAGTTCATCGTATCTTATTCTAATTGATCGCGAGACGTCCCTTGATTTGACAAGTGCGGGGGAATCCCTTTCCGAGCGCCATCCGCGCGCTGTGTGCTCATTCATTCTAACCTTAACCTAACCTAACCATTTTTTTTACGTGGGGAAACCCTCATGGCTTCCTCTCAGTCGCGGGGGCGACTGATACGATATGTTGGACTCCTACCAGCTAAAACCCCACGGTGTTCCTCTGAGCACCCTTTGTAGGGACTACGGGTACCCTCTCGCATTCATCCGCGGTCCCGACAGCATTCGCTCTTCTACAGAGCCCGTCCCTGTGCGGGATGAATCTGGAGCTACTTCATCCCTCCGTCTTTGAGGTGCACGCGGGAACACTGTGCGCATCCCCTCGAGAACCTAACCTAACCTAACCTAAATTCTAGTTTTAACAAAGGCATTTAGTAAAAACTAGTTCTAACTAGGGAAAACGCGTTCTACCTAAAAACTGGTTTTAACTGTAACATATATAATTAATAATTTATATGGCAAAACAACGTTAGCCGCGTCAGCTAGTAAATATATAAAATTGGAGTGTCATATTAAAATAACTGCTTTTTACTACATGCATATGAATGTATATACGGTACATATACCAAAATAACATTTTTTGCAATTTTTGTCTGTCTGTCTGTCTGTTTCTTCCGGCTAATTTCTGTAACGGCTGGACCGATTTTGACGAACCTTCACTGGCAGGTAGCTGATGTAATACGGAGTCACTTAGTCTACTTTTATTTCAACTAAATAACTTTTTTGTTAAATTCCACGCGGACGAAGTCGCGGGCACAGCTAGGGTTAAATAATTTTGTCCTAGTATTATTTTAAGATACGTCGAAACAACAAAAATAAAAGGTTGCAATGAGTTGTAAAAAAGAAGGGTTGGTTGGAATAAAAATACATAAATGTGGTAAATGTACAGACGAATAAAATACTGTTTCAGACTAATTATATAAACTGTGAAATTAAGGAAGGTAATAAAGGGTCTAACCTAAAAAGTATCTTATTTATACGACTAGTCAAACACAAGTCTTTTGAAGCCAATTGAATTTCGATTTTAGAGTGATCCCTTCATAGCCCACAAAATCCAAATTTATTTTCTTTCGATTTTTCAAATTGTAACTTAATTTTAATCAATATAAAATTCACAACAACAATAATATTATTTTTTTTATTTCATAGAAATAATTTGGTGTAATTATTTTATATTTAATGAACCTTTAACACTTCTTTGAGTATTAATACAGCTCTATATAATTATACCACGGTATCGTGTTATTATCATGAAATAGTAGTGTATTGTTGATCATAATTCAGTAAATAAATTTTTGTAGCATTCGTAAATCACATTTCATTATTTGTTGTTTATCGTACATTGCTGATATTTGTATGTAAAATAATTTGTATAAAAAACGAAAGAATATTTGAATTTCTCAAGCTACATCGAAAGAATCATTATCCTTAGTAGAACAACACGCGATTTCATCACTTTTAAAATCAGCAATGAACACGGCGTTACAATGACGAACACGGCGTTACTATGATGAACACGGCGTTACAGTGACGAACACGGGGTTATACTGACGAAACAGCGGCGTGCAGAGGATTATGACACTGGGTATACGGCGGAGTACTCGGTCACAAAAACTTTTATTTTTATAGATTTTTAGCATAGTCACAGCCACGCGACGGATCTCTAAGTAACTCTCTAACCATGCCAACAGAACAAGTCTTAGATGTACTACTATTCATGTACATTTTCTACAGCAACGCAGACAAAACAGGGATCGATCGTCGCGGCGGAAGAAATTCTAATAAGTAAAATAATAAGCTAAAATATTATGACTACTCACCTAGTCACCTTCAATTTTCACATATTCAAGGTTCCGGTTACTTGAGATTACTATATCACCTAATCACCTATCACCTAACACAAACCTCACAATCAAATACCATTAAAAAAAATCAACAAACGCACTAGTAAAAGCAAATCACTACAATTATTATAGAAACTCAGTAATAAACTGTTAAATGTACACACTTTCAAATGATAAAATTAAAAATCTTTTAAGAAAACTATAAATATACTGGCGCAAACAAAATAGTAAACAATGCTTATCACATGAAAAAAGCAAAATGGCCTCCGCGAAACACAAAACATTAGATATCTGTCTATTATTTTTATTCCGTAGCCTGCCGCTGGAGTCGCGGCTTTCGATATTCATGGGTGTGTGCGTTGCGAACTGTGCACGGACACCTAAATTACTTCACACATGCGAACATATCTACTGCTGAAGGCCGCGGCAGGAGTTGGTAGATTAGGTACATTATTTTGCAGCGCCGCTTGCTTGTCGCCAAACAATGTTTGTGTGCTTGCAAATAGGTGCTATTTATAAAATATTACGCGTTTTTAAGTTATTATATTTTGTTTATTCATTTATTTACTATTAATTAAAGTCATCTAAAACGTACGAACGTTTTATAAAAATATCTGTGAATGGCAAGTAAAGCACTGCATTTCTGCCTACAAGGAGCGCACGCCCCTGTGACGAAATGGCTATAGCTAACATTGTTTGTCCTGTTCTACTCGTTTTTCTTTTACAATGTAAAAATAAATGTGGTTCAAATTAATAAAAAATAAGTAATTTTCTTAATATATCACTGTCGTCGACACCAAATGAATGACATCAATAAAATCTTTTACCACAACTGTGTGAATACATAATACATTGAACATTATTAATAAACTTACAATGAACGTTTGCAAAATAATCCTGATATAGTATTCACGCAAAACAATATTCCCCAACGGAATATTGTGTCCATTCATAACGGTATATCCAAAGAGAACGTGTATATTTAGTTTCCTTAATAAAATATTCGATTTGTCTAACCCTCGCGTGATGAACGTGTTTAATATATTTAAACTATTTTTTTATGTTGATAGCCGACAAATGCGCAGACGAGCCACCTGATGGTAAGTGCTCATCGTCGCCCATGGACATCAGCGAGACCAAAGGTATCACTGATGCGTTGTAGGTCAAGAAATGAGAAGAAGTTAAGAAAGAAAATACTGTCTCTCAAGCTCCCAGCCGGAACACGACGAGTCGTTTAGTGGGGTTGGGGGGATTGGGGAGGCGGGGAAGAGTGTTAGCTAGCCAAGCAGGCTTCACGGAAAGATAATAATACCAGTAATAATATTAATCTGCAAATAAGAGTTTCATACTAGCCCAGAGCGGGTTCGTAAGCTTACACAAGTTCGAGAGTAGCATATAATATTTTATGTCAATAGATGTGTTCGGGAAGATTTTCCATCATCTAAATAGGTGGTAAATAATTCAGTCACAGGAAAGGTACTTTTATAAATGTAAGATGTGAGTAAAATCTTAGCCCAGATTCGCTGTTTGGATATTTACATTCAAATCACTAGACACGCGGTACTTCTTTTATTTAGTAAATTGTGTACATAATAATAGAATATTTTGGAAAATGAATTATTACTTTTTGAAATCGTTTTAAAAAACCAGATTTTATTTTTTAATGATTTATTATAAGTATTTACAAATTATACAAATTGAAAAATATCTTAGTTTCAAATGAAAAGTATCCTACTAGACGGGTTTTCTAGAAAAAAGTATATGACTTTATTTAATATACAGTAACTGCTACACTTCATGATAATGTAATTTAAGATATTTGTCACATAAATTACTTTAACGAATTTAGTCGAATCGAAAAAATCGTTTCATTGTAATATATCATACTATGAAGTTAGTGATGGTACTGGAATATTACAATTTTATAGTCTTCTAGTACAAAATACGGATACAAGAAAAAAATGATAAAATATAACTACATATGATTGACCGACTGACACTTAATGATTACAAACGTTATAAATTCCAGCTACTTTTATAATAAATGAAAAGATAATTAAAATATTTTTAGACGTAATATTAGTTTAATTACCGTAATATTCGTTTTATTGACGTAATATTACATTTTCATACCGGCTGTAACAAAAGGGTTAAGTCTCGATGTGTGATTGTCGCTACCTACTCGTAAAGCCGCCGAACGCTTTAGTCAATATTTGAACTGCTGGTGAATAGAACCGGGAAAATTAAAACCATTATGGCAACTTGTGACGTCACTACGTAACTAGATCCTTTGTTTAAATCGAAAACCTGATTGATTGTTATTTGGATTGGAGGTTCTGAGGGAAAATGAGTTCTTTGTTACCTGTTGTATTATGTTCTAAAAATGTTTCTTCGAATTCCTTCTACTATGGAACTGATCTCGTTTCTCTTTTTCGTGGAATCTGTAACGAAAATAAACAGAAAGGAAAATTTTCCAATAGAGCATTTATATAATATAATATGTAGTATATATTTGTTTATAATACCGCACGGATTTCCATTCGGTTTTCTTCCGTCCATAGAGTCATACACGAGGAAATATATATGAAGCACCTGATAAAAAGTTTTAATTGCTCTGAATACGGTTGCTATTTTTCAAAGTAATGAAGGAGCAATTTGTGATTTTAGGATTACCAAAAAACTAACCAGCCCTGTTTTCCGCCCACGTATATGTATATTAAGTATTATGCGTAAGCGAAAGCCGTGAATCGAGCTGTCGGTTTTCACAAGTGTAGTGAATGAATTAAACTGTCAATTATTGCAAAAGAATACCTTTATGATTATGTTTTGATTTGTATTCGTCAATTATTAAAAAAACATACAAATCTTTAATTAAAGTGAGGAATAGAGCCTCAGTTACGAGGAGAAACCTATGACCTACAGTGCGGCACAAATAAGATAAAGTCAATAGCTCGGTAGATAGATACCTGCAGTTTAAACTAAAGTTCATTCTTGATTGTAAAAAAGTGCTTAATTTATTTTATTTATAAAGTTTTTCAATATGACACGTACGTTTTGGAAAGGGGGGTCATGACCGCTGCGACCCAACCTTGGATCACGCCTGGTCCTTCGTCACATCCTGTTTACAACTACACTACATCGAGCATATTCTGCACCACTGCGTAATCATGTAATCCATTCAAAAAATTTCCGTTATAGCTAATACAAAGGGAGAACTCCAGTAGTCTAGCTGATTATGTCTGGGGAGCTGCCGTGCTCCGATTGATTTGATACGGTACGGATTCTTGCTACGCGGCGTGCGACCACTGAAGGCGGCGGCCCTTTGATTTATTCTTTTTTTTTGCGCCCAGACAATTGGAAAAGGCTACCCTCCGGAGACGCGTGAGAGGGGGGTGGTGAATGCTCATGCATACCAACACAGCCGGCTGCGTTGCTTATATGGGACTCCCGATAAACCTAGAGGCCTACCCACTAAACACCACCCGGGGTTGGTTTTGGCCGTACGGCCTTTAAACCTTCATCGGACGCGACCCCCCTTGGCGAAGAGGGGTGCTAAATTCCGATTTGATTCGGAACTTGAATACATATATACCCACAAACATTTTAGAAAACATCAATAGCGTGATTCAGGTTTCTTGACACATTTGATCGAGTAATCAAACGTTGCGACAACGCATTAAAGTCAATTTGCACATGAAATTACGCGTTTCTTTTGTTGTAGACATTGACGGAATATGTCGGCATGTCAGGTTTTGTTATGAGCTACGAATAATTATATACTGGTATATACTCTCTGTAATTATATAATCGTTTAATCGCTGTTTGACATCGTGTACCCCCGGAACGTTTTGACCGTCTGAGGTCATATCCATCAACATAATATTAGCATAATTGAGACGGTGTTTCGTATTTATGCTGAGTTTTATACAGCAATTTCATAATATAAGAATATGATTTCAATTGGTCTAGACCTTCAATAATACGAATATTAAAACGCCAATGAATATTTTATATAAGTTGTGTTAGTGTCGTTTGAATACCGATTGCCCGCACTAAAGACTCGACTTTGAATCTTGCACACACTTCTAATATTTAAAATTATGTGCGCATTACAAATTAAACAGTTGCTTCTGTGAAGGAAAATTTGTCGAGGAAACCCGTTAACCAGGGAATTCTCCATAATATTCTTAAAGGCGTATGAACTTTGATACTTGATCGGCGTTGCAGACTATTGCCTTGATTTCTCTCTATAAGAAAAACAGGGTTGACTTTCAACGAACGACTGTTTTATTTTGTTTCTTAAAATAGGAACGTATACAGAGAAAGAAGTAAACTACATGGCCAGACACTTATGTTAAAACCTTTTTTGATATCATTCCCAACACCCCCACTATATCAAAAATTACAACAAAATAAAACTATTTTATAAATACATAACACAAAAATAAACTTATTTTTGAATAATTCCAAGTGTCTGCATGAATCTATAGTGTTTTACTGCTGGCAATGCCTTAGTTAACATGTCAGCGGGCATGGTGGAAGTTGGCAAATATTTTATTTCAACTTTATCCATACTGATAACCTCTCTGACAAAATTGTATCTAACATCAATATGTTTAGATCGTTTGTGAGACTGATGATTATTTGCCAGCTTCAATGCACTTTGACTATCACAATAAATTACCTAAAATTTTATTGCAAGGACCTGACACAATCTCATTCTCTAAATTTTGTAAATAAATAGCTTCTCTACATGCCTCCGATAGAGCCATATACTCAGCTTCACAACTACTTAACGCTACGGTTCTCTGCTTCTTGCCCTCCCAAGTAATGGCAGACCCAGATTTGACAAAGCAAAATCCGGTATATGAACGTCTATCAATGGCATCGCTGGCCCAATCTGGATCTACATAGCCTTCGAGTTTTGTCCTTTCTTTGGAATACCTCAAACAATAATTCTTGGTTTTTAACAAATATCTCAAAATTCTTTTAGCATAATTCCAATGATTAAAAGAATAGCAGTTGTTAAATTGGTTCAGATAGCTAACTGAATAAGCAATATCTGGTCTAGTAAGCACAGCTAAATACATCAGACTACCAATTAATTTCTGATATGGCAAATTATCTTCACAACTACTAGACTTTTCAATATTTAATTTGCTTTCAATAGGTGTATCTATGGCTTAACAATCAGACATATCAAATCTTTTTAACAATTGGTCAATATAATGTTCCTGATCTATAGTAATAACATTTAAGTCTTTATTTATGTAGGATAAAATAAGTGTGACAGATAGATAGAATACTAGAATGATAGAACGAGAGGCGGAATGTAAGACATAGAAAGAGACGGGTGTATGCGTGTGAGTGAGATGTGGAGCGTAAGACAAGATGGGGGGCTCGCTATTTTGCCGGCAAAACGAGAAGACGTGTAATTTTGAATCGAGAAAAATAAAATATTTAAAAGTGTTAAAATCGTTTATTTTCCTACGCCACCGACGCCATATTTATGTCTATTCTCATACCTAAGTACCGTTTGATTTGACCTAGGTTCTTTATTTTAAATTCCTGACTCAAAGCCTTTATTAACAATTCAGTTTCTGCCTTGTTATTAGAAAATATAATAAAATCATCAACATAAATTCCAACAATAGTTCTCTTATTGTTACTATGTTTTTTTATAAAAACACAAGGTTCAAGATTACTTTTATTGTACCCTAAATTACAGTGTTTCATTAACTCTTTGATACTAAGCAAGAGACGACTGCTTCAAGCCATAAACAGCCTTTTTTAATTTTAGAACTTTACTACGGTCTTTGATAGGAAAACCTTCTGGTAAATGCATGAAAATGGTCTCTTTTAAGTAACCATTAAGAAAGGCTGTTGTTACATCTAAATGAGTAATGTCCATATCTAACTGTACACTTAAAGCAAATAGTAACCGAAGGGTTGAATGCCTTACAACAGGTGAGAAAGTTTCTTGGTAGTCCACACCAGCTTTTTGCGTGAAACCTTTGGCTACAAGCCTTGCACGATATCGCACACTATTGTCACAATCTAATTTCTTTTTGAAAACCCATTTGCACTGCACTACACTTGCACTATCTGGAGCATCAACAATGTTCCAGACTTGGTTATCCTTAAAGGACTGCAGCTCCTCTGCCATCGCCTGTAACCACTGTTCTTTCTCAGGACCACTGATAGCATCTGCAAATTTCAAATCATCATCTTCCATTGACGTAGTGCATACATTAGCATATCCAAATCTAACAGGTTTCTTTCTCTCTCTCTTTTTTGTAAAATATTTGCTGGAAAGTCATTCTGGACCTATTCATCCTGTTTATTTTCCTTTTCTTTGTCGGTGGGACTTTCATCTAGGCTATCCATATACTCTGGTTCTGATTTTTCCTCTTCCGATTCCCCCGCTGAATCTATGTTCTCTATGGAAACAGGGACAGTCTCTCTTTCTTTTTCCTGTTCCAATATCACTACATCTCGACTGGTTATTATGATATTTTTGAGTGAATCATAAATTCTATAACCTTTGATGTTGTCACTGAATCCAACCAATATATTTTTTTGATTTTCTATCCCATTTGGCCCTTTTTTCTTTTGGGACATGTACCATCACTGGACTCCCGAATATCCTTATATGTCGCAAATCTGGTTTTCTACCAGTCCATGCTTCATATGAAGTCTTTTCAATGCCTGAAGCTAGAGATCTGTTCTTTAGGTATACAGCTGTATTTGCCGCTTCAGCGCAAAACTTTTTTCCTAAACCTGCTTCAAAAAGTAAGCACCTAGCTCTCTCCACTATAGTTCGATTTGATCTCTCACTAAGTCCATTCTGTTCCGGAGTATATGGGTTTGTTTTTTGGTGTACAATACCCTCTTTCTTTAAGAAATATTTAAAATCTTTGCTGCAGTATTCACAGCTATTGTCAGTTCTTAAGATTTTTATTTTCTTATTCTGAAAGTTCTCCGCCATCGACTTAAATTCTTTAAAATAGCCTAATACTTCGCTCTTTGCTTTCAGGAAATAGATAAATGTCATCCTCGTATAATCATCAGTAAACAAGAGAAAATATCTTGCACCACCTATTGACTTAGTTTCCATCGGCCCGCAAATAGCTGAATGAATAATTTGTAGTGCTTCTGTGGCTCGTGAACCTGTGGTAAACGGTAACCTGGACTGTTTCCCTTCACAACATATCTCACAACTAGATTTGCTTGTTGTAAACACATCTGCATAATCTAGTCCGTCCACTAATAAACAAGCTTCATTTTATTCATGTCATTGCTATTTATATGGCCAAGTCGCCTATACCAAGTTTCTCCAGTCACTTTTGTCAGTAAACATTTCTGTGTCTTCAATTTTAATTTGTAAACACCATCGATAAGTTCTGCTTCAGGAACTAAATAGCCCATTTTATTTCTTATTAAACACTTATTGGACTCAAAAACAACACTATTTCCATTCTTTATCAGTTCGCTGACGGATAATAGATTAGTTGTAAGACTCGGGACGCACAAGACATCTTTCACAGTTATGTCGTAGTTGAAGCTTGACTTTATTTCCACATCACCTGCGCATAAGACAGGTACCTTTGTCTTATTAGCTATTATTACTTCCGGTAAATCGGCAGAATACCTAGGATTTTTCAACCAATTCTCGTTCGCGGTCATGTGTTGACTGGCGCCTGAATCTATATAAAAATCATTTTTGCTGAACGCCCCACTGAGGAAAACGATATTGAACGCAGTACTTTGTTTCAAACTATCTGTTTTCTGTTTCAAAAGTGGACAATTACGATACGATAGTGACCAACTTCCTTACATTTGAAGCATTTATTTACATATTTTGACGTCTGTCCGCTATATTTGCTAACACTGCCATTTTTATTTTTCTTTTTCTGCCACTTAGCTATCAACGCCGAATTATTTCCCGTTTCACTTCCATCTATTGGTTCCATATCAAGCAACTTCGACTTGATTGTATCTGTAGTTATTTCAATCCCGGAACGTTCAACGGCCATGATCATTGGCATGAACCTTTCTGGCAAACCGGCTAGCAACAATGAACCAACCCATTCATCGTTAATCTCGAAGCCTGTACTGCTTAAACGCTGAGATGTTTCCACGATTTGCGTCACATAACTGGTCATACTGTCACAATCTTCTAACCTGATAGATATGAGACGACGCAACAAAGTAATTCTCCTCGAAAATCCTGAATCGTCGAACAATGAACGCAACTTTGTCCACAATTCCTTCGTGGTCTTTGTTGACTTTATGAGTACAAAAAGTGATGAATCAATCGTCAAAATTATCTTAGCCCTTGCTTTTGCATCTGCCGAAGCATCCAATGCTTCTTTTCTTTCACTTTTCAAATATTTATCTGCACCATCCAAAACCAATAAGTTTTGAACAGCGAACGCTCATTCATCAAAATTCTCACGTCCTTTCAGCTTTGGTACATTAGTAATATAACTGGAACTCATTTTTTGGCTTGCAAAACACAAAAATAATTAAAAATATACTATATTTTAGCCATTTAGTCTGGGCCCATAACCTATAAGAAAAACAGGGTTGACATTCAACGAACGACTGTTTTATTTTGTTTGTTAAAATAGGAATGTATAAAGAGAAAGAAGTAAACTACATGGCTAGACACTTATGTTAAAACCTTTTTTGATGTCATTTCCAACACTCTCATTGTATGAGGATACTCGAACCCAGCAGTGGGACAATTATGTGTAGTAATGATTATGCTGACTGAACGTATACGAAAAGATTATTGTATTAATTTCTTTCCACGTCTCGTTATTTACTTTGACATAATTCGTACGGATTTAAGTGAGTTATTAGTTACGCGAAACTTTTTGGGTCCTCTGTCTTTTGAATAAATGTTCAAGTTCTAAAAATGAATTTCTCAAGTTTGATTGACGAAAATAATTCCTGAAGGAATAATCCCAATTTCTAAGATTCCTTTATCTGAAAAGCTGTAATCTATTTATCTTTGTTTAGTTAACTTTTGTTATATTGTTGGCTAAAGGGAGTGTATTAATGATCGTTCGTTTTGTGTACCTACTGTAAAAATTAAATTAAGATTCCCATTTTTCTGTAAAATAAAATACCAAAATGCCAACTCAGTTTTCGTGAATTATTATTAAAATTCGTGTCGTGATAAAAGTAGGAGTTTCAGTCCAATTTTAATATATTTCTGTTTTAATTGAAGCTTATAATGCACGAGCATCCGTCTTATAAACTCAATCGAGCAGTCCGAAAATCAGCGCCGTAATGTAACGCCAGTCGCCGAGTCCGATCCGTTGTTGTTTTGCTACAGTGGCTAAACGAGACAACTAACACACGTGTCTGAATTACGTAATAAGAATATCCTCTGAGGATTATTTTATCTCAATTCTAAAAATGGCATGTTCCGATATATACCTAGCACTTACACGGTATTTAGGTTAAACTGATACAGAAAAATATTTACTGATATAAGATATCTCACGATAGAGAATCTGCAGAGAATGTGTGGGTCGTGTTTCCGGGACTCAATATTTTTAGCAACAGCCGTAATAATGGTACAGTAATTGACAATGTCGCGATAGGATATTTTACTTTGTGGATAGTTACGTTATTTCCGTTGACCGCAAGTATTTTGGTAATCATTTAGCATCGATCTGTGTTGCAACCTCTTTAATAATATGAGTTGAAGTTAATTCAAATACACAAAAATTAATCAACAGAGGAACGCTGAAGATAGAAATTATTAAAAAAAACTGATGTAAAAATAAACGCACCCTCATTGATTAAGGAATTAGGTTTTTATTAATTCTGTGAATTAGAAACATTAATTTATAACAGCTTGATGTGCAAAATTTTATGTACTTCCCTTTTAATAAAATATGAACTGCTATTTCCCTTCCCGCGGGAAGAGATCCATTTCTCGGAGTAAAAATTATGTTAAATGAAGATCCCTACTATAAACTACAAAAATGTCAAGAATCGTCCAAACCCATTCAGTGGTTTTAATGTGATATGTGATCAGACAGACAGAAAAAAAATTGGCATCTAAATTGATAAAAAAGTAAAATTAAAATTCCCATAAAATATCATCCCTAAAGATTCGACAATTTTATTATTAGCACAGATTGATTTATGGATTACTTTTCTTAAGTAATGATAAATTGATTATTATTAACAGGCAACAGACAATTAAAATAGACAAAGGGGTACACAGTTTTCTCTTCACCTATATATAGCTTTTGACATAATAGATGGTTGAAATGTTCCTATAAACATATATAGGCTGTTCTATTATGAAAATGTAGAGAGAGAAATTAAAAAAAGTAGAAACAGAGAAACAGAACAGAGAAAGGGGTACAAAATTTTCTCTTCATATATTAATATAAATATTGATATAAAAAATGATTGAAATGTTACTAAACCGTATATAGGCTGTTATATGATTAAAATGTACAAATTGGGTATAACTTACCTTTTCAACGTAATATTTTTTATTGTGTTCAAGTTTCAACAGTAAGATAAACCTTGAAATACATTTACTACCATCCAGATAAGAGGTCGATGTTCATAAAGATGCTTTGCAGTTAACCACCATTCGTTGGTAATTAATTTGATCCAAAATAACCATTTAAACTAAGTCAAGCTATTCAGAGAAACAAATGAAAACCAAACAGAAACCAATAGAAGATATATTAGAGTGGTTTTCAAAGAACCAAATTATCGATACGAGGCAAATATTACAGTAGTATCGTATTTTCCCATTTTGCAAGAAAAATACCAAATACTACATCGCACAGACGTAAATCATATTTACGTACGTTGAATATTAATAATACAGATCCGAATACGATACATCTAGTGAAGATCCCTACCGCGAACTAGTAAGCGATGAAAGGTAAATGAATAAATAAATGTTCACACACTCACACCCCCAACTCAGTGATTCCTGTGTTGTGGGCGGTGTGGACATATACAAATACATCACGAACATCCAAACCTGGTAACAAACGTTTACGTGTAACATAAACATATGGCAATGGTGGGCATCGAACCCAGAACCCCTCGCGGCAGGCACGCTCAATACCGACTAGGCTACGGAGTCGTGCGTACTTGGTCGGTCAACCGCTTAAGTCGCGCTAACGTTGGCAATTGCTCTCCTTTGCAGTTTGCAAACCTTTGCGCTTTGCAATCCTTTAAAAGATTAACTTAAGTTTTGATTATATGATTATTTTCTCAGTAGTATGTATTCAGACTCTCACGAATTATTCAGCGTTAGAATGTTTTAGTGTGTTGGCTGACTGCAATTCATAATAAATGTGCGAATTGGTGAACCACTTTCGAAAGTTCTTAGGCTTTGGATGTGATCTTTAAATTTCTAATACCAAGTAATAATAATAATAGCTATATTATAAAGATTATCTAAATATAACAATAAGGATAGAAGTACTTTAAACTATTTTAATAAATTAAAATAATTGACAGTGAAACAAGTCCCTTAACCGGCTTATCCTCCAATATAATCGATTTTGTGCAAAATAGCGATGTAAAGCTGAACGAATCTTCCGGTTTTATTCGGTCGGTATATTACGGAAAAGTTCAGAATTATATACTTTTTTAGCTATATCTGAAACAAATGCAATTTTGTTGATAGCCAGTATTGTTCTGAACCGCTCAGCGTATTGAAAACACTGTTTTAATTTTTATTTCACTGATATTTTATCTGTAAAACGTTAACGTTTACAGAACAACATTACTGAAATTTTATTTAATTATGTCAATTTTATAAAAATGAAAATGCTGTTAAATAGTGTTCAGAACAGTATTATTATAGTTATAATATAATAAATAATCAGACGATGAAAAATTGATAAATGATATGTAATGTAATAAAATATCTATACTAATATTATGAAGAGGAAACCTTTGTATTTTTCTATGTCTGTAACGAATAAACTCAAAAACTACTGAACCGATTTTAAAAATTCTTTCACCATTGAGATGCTACATTATACCTGGGTAACATAGGCTATATTTATTATTAGAAAAAATAAGGGATCCTTGCTAAAACTTTAGCAACGTGAACCGAGGCGTAAAAAAATTTGCTTAAAAATTTCTGTCATCGCACACGCTGTGGAAATTATTGATGATATAACAAAGAAATCTTCTACAATATTAGAGAAAATCTCAATATCTACGAATAACTTCGCAATACTATATGTCTAACTATTGTAGTTATGTCACTATAACCACTTTTTACATTTTAAAAGCTGACCAAAATCAGACCATGATAACCATATCTTCGTATTAATTCTTATCCAAATAAATCATTTCATATTCAAAACTGTTTCAATCCCTGTAGATAACTTCTCGAATTACTCAAGTCGGACATTCCGTTCAGAAGATTTTACGAATTTCGGAAAATAAACACAGCCGTCGCCCCCCGCGCAATGACCAGTGTGGCCCCACGCAAAGCAGCCGTATCATAGGCCGGCGGACAAGGCGACGAGGGAGCGGGCATGAGATGCGGGGCGGGCACATCAAGAAATAGGTAGTCGCGCGGTCGGCTCCTTACGCAGCGAACATATGCAACATTGAATATGTCCTTTATAAAGATAAAATTATAAATATATCTCAAAAGCTCTAGGTGCGCACCCGATGTCCTCGCGTCAAGCGCGAACTGAGTGCTCTGATCGAGAGGTTGTCGGTTGAGGCGGCGGAGTACCGCGGCGTCGCCTCGGGGGCTCAGAACGACCAGGCGGGCGAGTCCGAGGCCTCGCTTCATCGCCTTAATCGTCAGCTCACCCGAACCCACGCCCCCGTCTGCCCGCTGGCGCGAGGGGACGGGGCGAGGGTGTACTCGGCGAAGGACAGAGCGGAGGTTCTTGCCGAGCATATGGAAGAGCAATTTACTCCAAAAGCACCAGATCCTGCCGCCCGCGAGCACTATGAGTTTGTGGAGAGCCGCGTGAGGGACTTCGTTAGCGGCCCGACACCGAACCTAGACGAAATCTAGTTTATCTCGCCGTCGGGATTTTCTCGTTCTATAAATAAAAAATATTTTAATTTGTAACTTTTTTATAAACATTTTAATATTACGCAATATTAACTGCAATACAATAGTGAAAACCAAAATGAAACTGTAACAACAAGAACGAAATTCTAACAACTATTGTTTTGGGTCCTATTGCGTTATTAAAGGTCCCTTATAATAGTCTTCATGCACAGAAAGCATTCAATTACAATTTTATGATACGATTAGACAGATAGATTATTAAGGACTTTGTTGTAAAACAACACCCAACGACTATTACCTAAATAACTTCTCTCAAAACACTTTTATTGTATTAAAATTGCAAAACGTTTACAGGGTGTAAGGCTTACAGAGTACATACCGTATTTCAAGTCTGAAGTTATCCGTGCACATTTGCCACGTGTTGCAAAATTTTGGCCAAATAGTGGCACTTTACAGTGCTATACTGCGAGACTGGAAGCGGGAATGAATTTTTTAATATCTTAGGAAGAAAATGTATTGTGAAATATGGCTGCATGGTTCTGAGAATATTGTGTTCCCTCGATGGTCGTTCGAATCTAGTTTTGGGTAGTGAGCCATGAATAGACTAAAATCCAAATTGTCTAATTTTGCGCCCCTACAAACTTATCACCTAATATTACTCAATGCCCGGAAACCTAAAATATTACGCCAACTTTATGTATTACCGGAGATGATATTTAGGGCAATTTTGAAACCTAAGACCCCTCAGGATGGTATTATGAAGCTTTATGCTAGATATTTTATAATGCAGCAACTAGGAAACTAATACTAGGGATTACTGATACGCATTACTGATAAGCATCTTAAAATAATCTTTGTTGTTTTGTATGTAATACATATAGTTATATATATTCATGATATAAGATTAAAATAAAAATGAAGTTATTAACAAAATAATTCAAATATTTACTATATTTTAAAAATTTATATTTAATATATAATATATTATTATATTATTATATAATATATAATATATTATTATATAATATATAATATATTATTATATTATTATATTTAATATATAATATATTATAAAAATTTACTATATTTTAATGATAACTCTAATTTTTTAAATAGCTACCAATATAATAATTGTTACTTTTAATATGAAGCACCCCACGCTTTTTTACTATAATTGAATTATTTTGTTGATGACTTAATTTTTATTGGAATCTTATTCCACATTAATTAGTCTTATTTAGTTTTGAACTCGTAGTTAAAAATATTTTCTTTTTTTTAGGCACACTTTTACAATATAAAACTGATCACGAGTTTAGTTAAATAATTAAAAATATTATTTGTAAAACAGAAATACTTCCGGCATTATAATGAATATTCATTAGACGTTGAATTTTTGAATATCCAATAACATCCTCGACATCCTCACTTGTTTGCGACGCTATGTCATCCATACATTGAATATTCATTAATATCGAACGGTTTGAGAAAAACACGCGTGTGGGAAGAAAATGTGATTTATTGTATCTTTCCACTGCCTTCGTTCCATTCTGATGTGAAGAAGGATATTTTTGAGATTTCTATTTAAATACATGACAAACAAGTAGACCGGTTACTTGATGGTAAGTAGCCATCACAGCCCGTGCGCGACCATAACAGTAAAAAGGAACGTATTAATATAATGGAAACGGGGGATTCTCTTATTACTAGTTCCTTCGTTACTATTCTTTGTGATATTGTACAAATATTTTGTCCGTTAAATTGTTTTTATTATTTATAATACTTTATTATTATTTATTATACCTTTGGTCTTTGTTGTTGGATAAGAAATCGGGATCGTTCGGACATAACATTGGCAGGTATGAAATTGTATAAAATGAAATTATTCCGTAATACATAAGTATAGACTGATTTTAAATTTATATCATCGGGAATATTACACATTTTCAGTGTAGGACACATAAAACTGTAGGGGGAATACACATCTCTCAACGATCTTCCTTGAATGCAGTCAGTGAGCCGGGAACTCGTTATTCTGCCGCGAGCCCCGCGTGAGGATCTTTCTATAGCCTCCGTCGGCCGACTGTATGAAACAGTGCGTTAATCTGTAGAAATGTTATATAAATAGTTTTTATGGCGATGTAGATTTGTTAATATCAATTTTATTAAACACTTGAAGGTAGAATTATGAAGATATTTCACATAAAATCAGGTATTATTTATTATTATTATCATTCTTGTTATACACATTTGTTGTTTCTCCTCGAGAGGGTAAATTTAACTCTTGTGCGGGCCCTAACCAAGCACAAGAGCCGAAGTGGTGATGTCCGTAGATAAGAATTTCCTAACAATGCGACATGTTTATTATTATTATTATCTTATCGTACTTACCAGAATTTATATCAAGCAATATTAAAGATTTCTAAATTGCAAAACCATAAAAATGTATGTAGTATGTTATGCGCTTCTTATTATTGTTTATTAGTATTGCTGTAATTTTTCGAAATATTGTTTTTTATTTTAATAATTTTCATTTGTAATTTTCATTTCATTTTTTTAATTTTTTTATTTGTAATTTTCCGTTTTTATACCGCTATTTAAAATTGTTTGTTTTGTAATAAATGTATTTTTTCTTTCTTTCTTTCTGTTTTTTTTCTTTCTGTCTTTCTTTCTTTCTGTCTTTCTTTCTTTCTTTCCTTCCTTCTTTCCTTCCTTCCTTCTTTCTATCTTTCTTTCTTTCTTTCTTTCTTTCCTTCCTTCTTTCCTTATTTCTTTCTACTTTAGGATTCAGGTGGAATCATGAAATATTACACGCAATTGAATTTGAAAAGGTAAAGCCGTGAATGAATTCTTTCTTTAAAACTCGGTAGCTAATTTTAGCAGAAATGTACTGTTTTGGACATTTAAGTGTCCAATTTTTGTCTCTTAAAATTGGGGTGTAATGTTTTGTAATAAAAAAATAATGAATTTGGAGTTGTAAGATGCTCCAATCAACTTTGAGTCCAGCCTCCCCTGCTTATGACACACCCTGCCGAACAACGAACGATACAATGTCACACGATCCCTCCTGTTAAAGGGTGATGGACACAAGGTGGTAGGACATGATATCACGAAGTTTTATCCCGAGATACTTCTTAGACGTATATCAAGGTACTGTATCAAAATACACATCATACCTATTTTGGTCTACTTGGTAATATCTCTACCCAAAGGTTGTCAGTTAGAGCTCGCGTTTTAACAATAAGACCTTTTGTGAAAATTCAATCGTTTTTTATCTTTATTATTATTACCATAGCACAATATCTATATTTATAATAATAATATAAAGATTGAGTGCAATTTTTGTTTGTATATACGCGGTAGGTAATCTCCGCAAATACGGCAGCTATTTTATATTATACATATATTCTACATATTAAATTTATCATTTTTTTTTTATTAATAGCCGACAAAGGAGCAGACGGCTACCTGATGGTAAGTTGTCGGCCAGGAAAAAAGAAGAAAAAAAAGTACTGGCTCTCAAGCCAACCCAATTTTCATTCAAGCATATGACAACTTATCTTATGAATATGTATACTCAAACTGAAGAATCAGGTCTATCTCCTAACAAACATAAAAACTGCAGACAGTTTTTACGTTTGTTAGGAGATAGACCTGATACTTCACAGATGAAGTAGCAATATAATATATGTACATATACATATAACAACACGTGATTAGGTATAAAGGTCGGTCAATACATTTTGTGATATTGAGAGGGTAAATCAGTAATATTCCTTAGCATTATAGTAACTTTGAATAGAAGATAATAATACGAATATCTTAATAGAGCTTTTATCACTACACACACAATGAAAGACGCGCAATAATTCCCGTAATTTGGGCCTATTTTTGAAAGAAGGCCAATACACACATTTGTAATGTCACCAAATCACGTCTAAAGAGATGTTATGTGTAGTGTTAACATATTTTATGGTAAATTTATTGTTGTGACAGACTGTTGTTTTGACAGATATGTTGTTGTAACACACACATTTAACAGTAAATATTTTCGTTTCCCTTTTCTTTAGTTATTCGGGACAGTGAAAATTAACCAATGGGTCCCTCATTGAATCAGCGGTTTGTCTGTCTGTCTGTCACACTTTCTTATCACCAAATGTAAAGAATGAAATTGAAATATGATATGTTAGCAAAATTATGTGAAGTTC
The DNA here is from genome assembly GCA_003671415.1 of Megathymus violae. NCBI lineage: Eukaryota > Metazoa > Arthropoda > Insecta > Lepidoptera > Hesperiidae > Megathymus > Megathymus violae. The sequence continues at coordinate 66,416 of PDGT01000106.1, read as the reverse complement.
ATTTGTAAGTAAATTTTGTAAATAAATCACCATCGTATTCTTATATCGTAAATAAAATAACAGTGATTTAGGAGCTTATTAGGTAATTAAAATATTCCGTTCGTCCAGTGTGATGTATGAAATGAAGCAATTTGTTATGGATATCAATATTTTCTACTTTTAGGCTTAAAATAAATCATGCGAAAATTGACTATCTTTCAGTCTCCTTAAACTATGCGAAAAACCTAAGAACGAACGAAATGAAATACACCGAAATATCTTATCAAAAATCGGATCGGAAATCATCAGATTTATTCATTGAAGCATCCTAACCCATAATACCTAAGCTGATCCTGCAAAGTTTGTTTCTTCGATGGATTCGTGGGTCAGTGGACATAGTTCTATCTGCATAACTGTTATCCGAGTTTTGGCGTCAGTTCATTTTTATCTCACAACCGAAAATATTATCATAACATATTTTCCAAATACCACTGCATAAACGAAAAATTTGAAGACATATTTTTTTCCATAACTTTGTAGTAACTCCTATAATTCCAAAAACGTACAAATAGTAATATTTTTATTTTCTTCACGTTGGCAACCTTGCCAAGTGTGCTTTGTTATTGCAGCGACTCACGCACTACAGGGGGCGGAACGAAAAGGAGATTAATATATAAAAATATTTTTACAGCTCTAGGTGACTATTTTGTGAAAATAAGCGTTTCACTGTTAAAGATAAAAATGTTAAAATATTTGTGCACTTATCTGTACTTTCTTTTATAAAATTCTAATTAAGTGATCAAAGTTTTGGATATGATATTCCTTTGAATAATTCTTAGTTGTTGGCCCAAGCGAAGTTCTGAACCCAAAGTCAAAGATACCTAGACCCTTGCATTCTAAGTCAGTGTATGGTATATGATTGACTAAATGCTGATCGTTCAAAAAATATTACTACTATCTACATATTTTTAGACTACGTAGTGAGTTTCAGTTGGTCTGTCTGAACGCGATAATTTCAGCATTTTTCAAGCCTACCCCGAACATTTTTTTATATCCTGCTTCAAGACTTCTAGCGCTAATGCGCCAGTTAATACTGGCGGTAAGAAATGTGTTTGCGGTAGTTGTTTTATATATTTAATTAATTTTTTTTGGCCATAAAGAGGATAACCCGAAAGATTAACCGTTGTAACAAGGAAGTCCCTCGTTGGGCGTTTTTATGTTGAGGTAAATATATAGGTCCTTAATAATTTTCCTCAGAGCATCATATGCCGTTTATGCAACTTCTATTAAAATAAATTAATAGCAGGTAACTAGACAAAGTGAAAGAGCTGGCAATCAAAATTTCAACTGTTTTTCAGTACGAATTGATTAGTTTTCTAATAGTATAACAGACCCCTGCTTTGTTTTGGATTGTTACACAAACTTCAGATCTTCTGAAATAGTGTCATTAATGCCGTTCCAAATTAACTCCTAACAAACAAGCCAAGGTATGATTCCACTTGTGAGCGCTTTTGAACATCGGTGAGAGTATGTGGCACCCAACGCGGGGCCATTGTCCTTATTAAAAGGTACTCGTATAAAGTCCCGTGAATGCTTCACGATCTATTCCGAAATATAGGCTAAATAATTTAATGTATTTGTATCTAAATTGCATATTTTCTTCAATATTTTTATTCAATGCTAACACTTTTTATGTGACAGTCGTTGAAGGCCGATTACTTATTTCTTCGTCGTTTAATATTATTGAAGTCTGCTTATTTAAAATAATGGCGGTATAAAGTTAACTAAGAAAAACATTTAACTACAAATACCTTTTTTAGCTTAGAACCAAACGTTTAGTTTTAGGCAACATTTGCAATCGTATGAAATCAAACCGTAATATCAAAAATCAAAATAATTTAAATATTTTAGCGATTTTATTTCTATGTATGGTAATAAAAGATCTCCCCGCTTCTCTTTTCTTTTTAACCTAAAATATGTTCATGCTTAACTGCAGTCCTACCTGATAGTAAATGGTCATGAAGTCTAAGATATTGAACGCATTAACTTCTATATTCCTTTTTTTCAACGGTCGATGCTATAACGCTTACTGGGTTCTGTACCACCTATATTCATTGCAAAGGTACACTTGCGAGGTTATAGGTTTCTTTGTCTGCCTTGCCATCAATGAACATTCTTCTGCTATCAACTGTCAAATATTTTCTACATGTTTTGGTTGCAGTATTGGCCCGTCTGCTTGTTTATCGGCTATTCGCTTGAAATTACAATAAGAGAATAAGGTTTAATGGACACTGAACTATTACTCACGCGGTCACTACTACACAGCCTACGGATACAGAGAACACGTCCGATCCGCACCTTATCCGTTACAAGACTGACTCCGTTGATCATAAAACTTCCCGCTCAACCAACTACCCTCTCCAACTACTGACCAGTTGACAATACGTTTTCTATGTACCCGAGACAATGTAATGTCACTATAGAGTAGTAAATATAATAATACAAAACCCAAATGCAATCATCACCTTAAATAATCACCATAAATAACTTGAGAACATTGTAACATCAGAGATCAATTAACGCGCGACGAATGCTTACTATTTTATTTATATATTGTATTTATAAAGATCTAAAATCCCATAAATGTGTGGAACAAAGCTTATTACATGTTTCAAAAACGATATTGTGTCTGATAAAAGTTCATATATGCAAATATTTACTAGTGAAATATAGCATAAAGTAAATATTTTATATATCTAGACTAATAATAACCGTCCACGGTACCTAACAAGTGAATACAGCGTAGAGTCAATTAACTAAAACGCTCGATAGTGTCAGACGATAAATCACTAAGGCACATAGAATAACAGCGGGGAAAAATAACAATAACACTATGAGATTTATGGCGCTCATACAGATTCGGTATCGCCTTTGTGCGTAAATACATTAGGGTGTTTGCAAATTTTCTTTATGTCGATGGACGTTTTGCGTTTTTGATGATCTCATGGATTGCTTGCATGAAAAAGATAAATATATTTTTCTCGTTTGCTATGAATAGGATATAAAAATTTACAAGCGACAACAAACAAGATATTTGATGTATAAATTGTTACTAAAATACAGATGATGAACTTAAACATAATTGTAGTTAATTGTTGTAAGCGATTGTAACGGAAAACTCGGGTTCGAACCGGCACGCGCCACTAATTTTTCAAATTATGTGCGTATTACAAAATAATGTTCACTCGCTTCGGCGAAAGAAAACATCATGAAGAAACTGCACACCTGAGAGTACTCCGACATGTTCTCAAAGGAGTATAAAGTTTTTTTGTATAATCGCTTTCGAACAAATCGACACAAGCTGTTTGTACTAAGTTTTAATTACTTTTAATATACTAATTCATAAGATAAGCCTTGGCAATTTATAAGATCTATTGAAGATATACGATACAAGATTTTACTTCTTACCAGCGGCATATTATCTAATACTTTTATAAGACATTTGCTTTAACAGAACAAAAACAACATAACTATGGCTCTAGGGCAAATTGGGTTTCTTAATTTGTAAAAATGCTTAATGAGATTCGCTTCTTTCATGTTAATTTAAAAGAAATTTAATTGAAGTGAAGCTGGTTTTCCTTTTAAAATAAATTTGTATTAATTAATTTACAAAATACCTACATGATTAAATGATTTGGATTTTTTTTAATACATTAACATACAATTTATCATTACAACCCATAGTGGTCCCACTGCTGGGCACGGGTCTCCTCTCACAGTTAAGGGTCAAGACCCTAGTCCATCACGCTGGCCAAGTTCGGATTGCATAATTACTATTTTTCAAAACATTGCGGAGAATTCGTTAGATATGCAAACCTTTCCTCGCGATGTTTCCCTTCAGTGAAGCGAATGATAATGAACTTGTAATACGGACATTATTTGAGAATTCAAATGTGCATGTTGTGTTCAAACTCGAGTGTCCCAAGCGGGCGACCTATATTGAAAGCACTAGATTACCATACCTTGTAAAAAGCTTCAAAAACATCAATAAAATATTAACATCCATTTAATAAACAAGGAATATTGCTGCTGATGGTCATGGATGCTTAAACTTGTCCAGCTGCTGTGCTAAATTATGTCCATGAATATACGGTTTGCAAAACGCGATGGTATTAATTATGTCTCCTAGTCAGAGTTGACTACCTTCACAGCTTTAGACAGCTTTAGTGTTTCGGTAACAAACAAGTATTATAGTGCCAGCTAACATATAATAAATCTAATTGATCGTTTTCTGTACATTAAGGATATACGAGAAAAACTATTATTAGAGGCAACAGAACGCAATGTATTAACGCAATAGAACCCAAAAATATACGTATTTGAATTTTAGTATGTGCGTTTGTGTGCGCTAAACTCAGAAATGGCTTGACTGATTTCGTTTTTGTTTTCAATAATATATTGCAGTAAGCATCACTTAATACTTAAAGTTGGTTTCATTGCAATATGTCCATAAGTAAAAAAGTTGTAAATTAATTGTAGGTACTATTTCTTAGTGTACGGCGTAGTTTTTCCGAAGCGAATCGAGGGCAGTTTGCTAGTATTACATATTTATCTATTGCAACTTTCAAGCGACATGTTAAAGCACAGATTGCATATAAAAGATGTATAAATAGAAAAATAGAGAAAAGCATAAAAAATAAACTCAACCTCACCTGATTGCCCTTTTTTTATGTTAATAGCCGACAATCGAGCAGACGAGCCACCTGATGGTAAGTGGTCACCGTCACCCATGGACATTAGCAAGGCCGAAAGTGTCACTGATCCGTTGTCGGCCAGAAAATGAGAAGATGTTTCTAACCTAAGGTACTGGCTCTCAAGCTCCCAGCCTCAACACGACGAGTCGTTTGGCGGTTGACTCAAGCAGGGGGGTGGTAGCTAGCCAGGCAAGTTTCACGGAAAGATAATAATACCCGTAATAATATTAATGACTTAATAATAATACTGATAATACAATTCATACGCGAAGCAGGCTGGCTTCTGTCGCCTTTTACGACATCCCGTTCTGCCAGCATGGGATTGGGGGGAATATTCGAAGCCACCCCAATACGGCTAAAATCCGTAAATTAAAACTTACTCTGTAATTGGCATGTGTTGATTTAAGGATGTGCTGAGATCTTTCGTCGCTTCTTCATCTCAATGTTAAAGCACCTTTTAAAAACGGTTGTAGAAGAAAAAAATAACGTGCATAAGTGTGTATATAAAATACTTAATGATTAAATAATTTTGATTCAAAATTTATTAGTGAGGTTGCTTGGATCACAGGGCCTAAGACCGGTCAAAGTAGCGTCAATCAGCGAAGCCCTGTGTCAGCAGTGGACTTTAGAAGGCTGATAAATAAATAGATGATAGAAAGTTAGAATAGAAATATAGCTACTGCTGTTCCAAATTCAGAAATAACATATAATTTTTTTAGAGAAAAATACGCTTTTAAAACTGTGCATAACATTTTTCCCTAGTATGTCCGATCCGAGTTGTTAGAAAGCTGATGGTCTACTAAAAGCCACGTTTATGACGACAGGTTTACGAGGTAGCATCTCACGTCATCTAGTTGTTTTATGACGCTTTTTAGAAATTTGTGGTGTGTATAAAGCGCAAAAGTTTATACGACGTGAATACGATTTAAAAATCTGATGTATATTATCCGGATAATAGTGCCTTTATCAGAAAAAAAACGCAACTCATCACTTTTTATAGCTTTCCAGTAATCCGTAGGAATGAAAAGGTGACAAAATTATTACATGGTTTATTGATATAAACAGTAATACCAATAACCGCTTGCACTTCACTTTAGAATATATCCGCCTTTCGTTTGCAAATAGCACCCAATATGTTTTGGGGTAGTTTTTCTAGTTCTATGAATTAAGAACACTTTTAGTATATTCCGATAGTTGCAGCAGGTAACCAAAATTTTATTAACTAACCTATAAATCATGCGTCTAATCTAGATTAAATTGATTTTGATTAATGTATATGGTTGCAAAATATTATGTTAAATAAACACGTTATTAATATTTGATATTAGTTGTTTGATAATTACATCATATAATTTTTAAATCTCTAAACAAGTTTTTCATATCGATATAGTGTGATGTTCAAGATTACAGTTGAGGTGTCCGAGATTTCACCTTTTTGCGTCTAAGGTAACCTTTTCTTCTTATGGTGTATCCTGATAAAAAGCTGACGGTGCATACAATTTTATCACCAACTGTATCTACTGTTGAAGTTCGCAGGGCTCGGTACCTAACACTCAGTGTGATTCCGATGGAATTCGTGTGTTAGCTGCAACCCTCTTATAATCAACCACGAAATGTTTCATATCCTGCTTGGCCGGCAACGTATCAATGATGCCTTCAACGGCCCGTCTGCTCAGTTTTCGGTTATGGACATAAAAAAGTCGAATAACAAAGACGATAATGGTATTTTTAAGCTTCGAAGTCACTTTCTTTACGAAAACATACTGAAACTTTTTGATGACTTTCAAATGTTCCGTGAAGAATTAATGAAAAAAGTTTTCGATCTATGATTTATAGATATAATATCAATTTCAATGGCGAAGAAAAATATTATGAGGATAGCTGTTTATCTAGATAGATATGTAGGTAGATTTGTGATCTCTGTACTCTGTCTGGTTACACATGAGCCAAGTTTACTACATAGCTTTGAACTTACATGGTATTGTTTTTTTTATGTTAATAACCGAAAAACGAGCAGACAAGCCACATGATGATAAATGGTTACCGTCGCCCATGGATATCATCAAGACCAAAAATAACACTGATGCGTTATCGGCCAGAAAATGAGGAGAACTTAAGAAAGAAGGTATACGCCCACAGCCGGAACAGGACGAGTCGTTTGACGGCTGTCCCAAGCAGGAGGGTGACAGCTAGCCAGGTAGGTTTCACGGAAAGATAATACTAGTAATAATATTAATACGTTAGTAATAATACTGATGAATTAATCTATACGCGGAGTCCTACCACCAAGCAGGCTCGTCGCCTTTTACGACACCCTATTCTGAAAGCATGGGGTTGGGGAAGTATTTATGGCCGCCCCAGTACGGCCTAAAATGCACCGTACTTCAGGTTTTTGTGTAATAATCTTTGTCTTCAACACATCAGTGACCAAATGTAGGATACAAATAGTACTTGTACTTACACAGGCCTAAAACTCACTCCGCTACTTTGATCTAGTACGAATTGGTACGTTTAGCCGAAAGTTTATGTCGTTCGATGCCAGGGGCGGCTACCATATGTCTCAGTAACTGTTGTGTAACGATAAAATACCAAACCTATAGATGCACGCAAGCAAGGAAACGACAATTTAATATAGGTAAAGGACCTATCTCTAATCTATATATCAATATACATTTCCCATCTCAATTTTCAGTATCCATAAGGATAGGAGTTCTGTGGATTATTCTTTTAGTCATTATCTTAACTTCTTACATACAGAACTTCTACTTTTAATATTGAATAAACTATTCAGATTGGTAACAGCTACCCTCCTAGTTACCTAGCTAGAACCACAGGACCCGGAGGTATACTTATTGTCAAATTGTTATAGTTAATTTATTAAAAACAGTGTTTTAGTTATTATTCCTATCCCTCGACATAATACAGTACTGCCTTCATGAGTTTTGTTTCATTTCAGTTGTTTAATGGTTTGTCTAATTGGGCAGCAAGTGGATCATGAGGTACGTATAAAACGGGACGTATCGCGAAAATAATATAATAGATTCGTATATTTTATCATTGTAATATGTTTATTAACACAGATTAAATTCATTATTATCTATATTATTTATAACTTAATCTAAGATTAATGAATTACGAGATTACGACCCCATAGCCCAGTTGCTAGTGAACCTGCCTGCCGATGGAGGGGTCCCGGGTTCGATTCCCGGCCAGGGCAGACATTTATGTGATAGATAAATATTTGTTCTCGGGTCATGGGTGTTTGTGATGTCATATATGTGTATGTCCACGCCACCCGCGACAGGGACTCCTAATGCGTGGGCGTGAGCGTGTTAACGTTAAAAAAAAAAAAAAAAATAAGTTATTATTAAATGACAACTTTAAAATAAAACATACCAGATTTTTTATAAATTCGTATTAAAAAATACATTTTAAATTTTGAACAGATAAGTAGACTTTTAGGGCATAATACCCAGGTTATAAGGTTTGATTGAAAAAAGTGAGAGTTACAGAATATAATTCATTATACTAATTATTAGTATATTTAATTACATAACGTATAATTCGTTTTTCTCAATTTATACAAATAAATAATTTATACTTCTAATGTTGCACAGATGAAAAAAAATTCTCATATTGCATTTCAATTATTTTCAATCTGTGCATACATATTTATTTCAAACATCCATTTATTTTTAAATTCCTCTTATTAGTTTACACTCTCCCTATATGTATTTATTTATATATTTTGTTCAAATTTTTAAATTACAACAATAAAAAATACTTTTTATTCATTCAATTAAGTTCAATTTTTTAAACTTGATACGGATGACACTTGATGTCAATACAGTCGTTTCAAATATTAATGTAATAATCAAATTTAAATAATTAATTTTAGTTTTATATGGGAAAAAATTCTCTTTATATACGATATTTAGCAGGATATATAAATTTTTTATACATATTTATATTAATTGAATTTTTTTTAATAAAAGTATGAATTGACTTTAAAATATTTTTTATTACTTGTTACATTTACGGTCGTGTTGAGTTCCTGATCATTTTCACAATTATTTATATAATGGGAAGCTTAGAATGGATAAATTGAAGACCGTATTACTTCAAGGAACATCAGTTACACGGGATTCTTTTTAGCTTAACTTTACGATGTAACAAATTTACAACTTTATAAAAATCGATCAAAGGAAATATGTTCAGAGTTGCAGACCACAGATTAAGTGGTCGTTCCCGTTTGTCTTTTATTTCCCATAAAAATCCGATTTTACGGCCGTTATTTTGTTGCAAAATTTAGTACCTAAATATACGTCCTGAAATCTTTAGTCTAGTAGTAATAAAAATATCGTAAATTTAATTCCGTTAAAACAATGTCAACGGATCGCGAAATCGTGATGTCTGTATAAAAACAGTATATTAATTACCAAATTATAGTACACTAGTAATTCACTCACTTAAATTGGGAGACACGAAACAATTATTAATGGCTAATATGAGGCGTTTTATGATTTTTTCATATTTACCCCATATGGTGTATTGACAATAAAATAATTGACAGCTGATCGCCATCTTCCTCTGATTGCTCGGTGAGTTCATTGCTTTTTGAGACACGACACAAATCGATCAAACTGTTTATCAGTTTCTGAGTTTATCACGTCTAGAAAGTCTTTGTTTATACTATATTGTGGTTGTTGTACGGCATCTCGTATAACAATGATAAGTGGTTATATGATATACGTCTGGAAATAATAGTGCCACAGTCGATTTCGCAGTGGTTAAAACTTACTTTGTAATTTTTGTATGTAAATTTTAAAGATGTGCTGAGGAGTTATCCCGGTCGCCGTTTGTTCTCAGTGTTACAACACCTTTATGAAAAGGTAGTAGAAGCAAAAAAAATCATACGTGAGTGTATTTGCAAAATACCTAAATTAATAAACAATTTTGCAGTGGAATTTTAACAAAATAATGGATGCAAGTCAATAAGAAATTTTTATTAATAATAAGATAGCCCAGTGGTTTGAAAGTAGGTCTCAAGGGAGACGCGAGTTTGAATCCTACACGCACCTTAAAATTCTCAAATTATGTGCGTAGAATAAAAAATAATTTTCATTTGCTCCGGTAAAGAAAAACATCAAGAGAAAATCAAAAAGTTCTGCTAAATGTTCTTAAAGATATGTGAAGTCTGCCAACTCACACTTGGCCATCGTAGCTGACTATAGACTTAAAACTCCATTAAGGGTTAAATCCCAGCGATGGAACAGTATGAGGTATAATGATGTTGACGATTAAAAACATATAAGTATACTGCAGTACTTTTATACATCCATACCAGTATTATTTTACTTGCTATTAAAAATACGGATCACAAAATGTTCTCCGTAGAACATCAAAGAGGTGACACTTAAGTATTCAAGGCACAAAAGAACAAATGGTATGTTCCCACACCATATAATTTTACAATTTTTTACTGAAACTCCCGAAGATGATTGCTGTGTCAGACGTTCTTCGATACAGTCATAAATATAAGTGTTATTGTTGAAGAAAAAAGTTATTTTTAAATTAATATTATTGACATGCTATAGCGCAAACTTCTTACTATACAAATTATATTTTATGTTGTAAAACTAGCTAGCTAAAATAATCAAACTCCTTTTTGTACCTTCTCAGTGATATATCGCAGCCTTAATTATGAATGCAGCCTTAGTCATGAATTGCCATTAATAATTGAATAATATAATAATAATAATAACTGAATAACCATTAAAGTTTATTCAATGATAAACAAATTAATGTCTTAAAAGTGAATAAATAAATCTTCAAATAAATTAATTTTCTGCTACCCACAGACATTTATAAACAACGTCAAATGAGAAATATTAATAACAGTTATATTGCTAAGTTTATATTTAAAATAAAATTTAGAATTTTAAAGAATTTTGAGATAGACATGAAGAAACAATGTTGGAAGACCGGAGTTTGAATGTAAAATGTACCGTTTCATTTATTCAGTTCAATTTTAGTTCTCCTTGCTCAACACTTCTCTGCTCGACTGTACCAATTTACGTTTCTCTTTAAAACGGCACATATCATTTTCATAAATCACTTCTTATATTTTCGACATGGATGAAACTTTCCAAGTTTTCGATCGCGTTCTCTCGTTCGCCGGGATTCCAATTTTCAAGAAACGGAATTGGAATTCCAAGAGATGGTTATCTTTCCAAATTTTCAATTTCATTATCAGTTTCCTGACCTTCATTTTTACTTCCTGTTTTGTAATTTCTAACTATTCCGACTTACTTCTATGTATCCAAGGTACTTGTATCTGGGTAACGGGTGCTATTATGTTCATATCGTTGGGAGTTTGCTTAGTTTTCCGCAAAGATTTCCAAGGGTTCCTCAGCGAAATGGGCTTCACAGATGGTTTATTAGAAATGCCGTTCATTGTATACGTTTTGGGACTAGAACTAAATCATGGAAAACTGGGAGAGTTAAAGAAGTTGGTTGTAAATTCTCAGGAGAAATTGTTGAAGTTTACTCGCGTATTGTTGAGAACTTACGTCGCGAGCGTATGGCTGAGCGCCACTCTATACCTTTGCGGTCCTATTTACCAAATGTGTATACGCGAGGATGAGTCTCTGCGTCTTTTGGGTAAGTTTTTACATAAGTTTAACTAAGTTTTAATATATGAAGCGAATTTGTAAAACTATAACTTAAAGTAGTTCATAGTTTAGGTAGAGTAAAGTAATATTAGTATTTTGTACGTGAATCTACTACGAATTATACTTTAGTTTCATATCTAACCTTAATACTTCTAATACTTTAGTTTCATATCTAACCTTTTCAAACAGACCTTCAGACTCTGATCGATGATCATGTTGAGTCAAAGGTGACTAAATAAAAGTGTCTGTAATATTTTGATAAAAAGTAATAAAGAAACGAATAAGAAGTTCTCGTGTATTTTTTTATTTGGTTTTTAAGTAACGGCCAGAATGTTATGGAAGCGAAGTACATTCAAACTTTTCATTTTTTATTTATTTATTTATTTAACACTTTATTGTTTGTACACCAAAACAAAATACACATACAAATGCACAAGAAAGTAACACAAACAATGGGCGGCCTTATCGCTTCAAAGCGATTTCTTCCAGGCAACCCACAAAAGTTTAGGACAGCACTAGAAGTAAATAGGTATAGGCGTACATGATAAACATAAATAGCGACATATAATCAAATAACAAACATACACACATCATTGACACAGCAAAGTCAAAAGGTCAAATGACAAATGAAGGAAAGGAAGAAAGAAGAAAGAATTAAGTTAGGAAGGAAGAAAGTGATTCTTAAGTGATTTTTTAAAAGAAGCCAGGCTACCAGCTTTCCTTACAGCTTGTGGGAGCGCATTCCAAAGGCGAATAGCAGTCAGCTGGAAGGATTTATGATAGAAGGAGGAAGTGTGAGAAGGAGTGAGTAAGGTAAGAGTATTTGAGGAACGAAGTAAATGATTGTGGGATAAATAAAGGAATTCAAAGTTACTACGGAGATACGAAGGAGCTGACGGATTAAACAGCACCGAGTCCAGAGCAGAAAGAATATGAACATTCCGGCGAAGGCGAATAGGGAGCCACTTGAGTTTAGAACGAAATTCGGAAACATGATCATATTTACGAAGTCCAAATATGAATCTAATACATACATTTTGGAGACGCTCAAGTTTATTAAGCTGCTCCTCATTTAGGTCGAGATAACAGATATCGGCATAGTCAAGAATCGGGAGGAGTAAGGAAGTAGCAAGAGTAATTCAAGTGGATATAGGAAGAAAATTTCTGAGCCTACGCAAGCTACCAATCGCAGCAAACAACTTCTTACTGACATCAGTAATTTGTGGCGTCCAAGATAAACTAGAATCCATAAGAATACCCAGGTTTTTTACAATTTTGGAGTATGGAATTTGGACTCCACCAAAAAATATTGTTGGCAGTACTGACCAATCGATTTTCGAAACAAGTCTCGAACTACCTATAATTGCTTATGTTTTTTTAGGATTTACCTTAAGACCGAAAGATTGAGCCCACAGAGCAATTTTATCAAGATTAGAGTTCAAATCTATAACCGCTTTAGATAGATTCTCAAGTGATGCTTGTGTGTATATTTGTAAATCGTCTGCATATAAGTGGTAGGACGAAGTAAGTATAGAACAAATCGAGTTGATGAAAATTGCAAAGAGAAGAGGAGACAACACGCCACCTTGCGGTACGCCGGCAGACAATGCAGACCACGTGGAAGATAGATCTTGAACCATAAGACGTTGTCGGCGTCTATGCAAGTAACTATGAAACCAATCAATAGCGGTCGGAGATATGTTAAGAGAACGCAGTATCCACACAAAGATATCGTGGCTAACACTATTGAAGGCATTGCTAAAGTCTAGCAATGCCAGCACGGTAAGTTGTTTGTTCTCCATGCCATACCGAATGTCATCGGTAACTCTAAGTAAAGCAGTTGTTGTGCTGTGGCCTCGCCGAAAGCCTGATTGGAAGGGATTCAATAGATTGTGGGAATGTAGGAAGGAAGTTAATTGTAGTTGGACAAGGCGTTCAAGAATTTTAGACAAAAAAGGAAGTATGGATATTGGGCGGTAGTCAGAAGGAGAGGATGGTTTAGAGTTTTTAGGTAAGGGTATGACTTGGGCTTCTTTCCAACAGAAGGGGAATGAACCGGAAGAGATGGAAAAAATAAGGATGGAGGTAATAATGGGTAAAATTATATCCAATATAAGAAGGATCATTTTTCGGCTTACGCAGTCAGACCCGATGGCATCCGATTGAATAGATAAAATACTGCTCTTAACATCACGATCCGAAAATTGATTAAAAACAAATGGAGGATAATCAGGGGTTGGAATCATAGAAAGAGTGTTAAGTGTCGAAGATTTCATAGCCGCTGAAATGGGGCTTGACGATGAGAAATGCTGATTGAGGTAGTTCAAATCAGCTACAGAAATATAGGGCATAGAATTGTTTTGCGATTTCCCAACTCCCAAATTACGTAGGAATTTCCATACCTTGGAAGTATCTCCATCCTGAACTGAATCATGAATATGGCGTCGTTGTGAGTCCCTACACACCGTATTGCGGCGATTCCGAACTAGATTATATTTAGCACGATCTTCATCACTGGGATCAGATTTGAACTTTGATTTAGCGTTAAGTTTTATTGTAATCAATAATCTAACTTTATCGGTTAACCACGGAGCTGGCGGATGGCGGACACGAATGCGACGGACAGGAGCATGGACATCATAGAGTTGAATTAATAATGAATTGAAAATAGCTACCTGCTCGTCGATCGTCTTTCCACTTGAAACCATACTCCAATCTATATTTCCAGCATCCAGGCGAAGATTTTCCACGTCTATGCCACTAAAATTACGTTGTACAATATATCTTGACTTGTTTTTGGGAGGTTTTAAATTATAAGACAAAAACAGAAGGTCGTGATAAGAAAAGGACTCGGCACTGCACTGCCCATGTTTTGCAACAAAATCAGGAGAGGAAACAAATATAAGGTCAAGTAGAGAGGGAGTGCAGCCAGGAGAACAATGAGTAGCAGACAAAGGGAGAATTTGCATATTAGAAGCATCAATCAACGACCTGAGCCGAGCTGCTCTAGTATCAGATTTGAGTAGGCATGTGATAAAATCACCCATAACGATGACATGAACATAGAGGGGTGCCTGATCTTCTAAGGTTTTTTCAAGAGATGGAAAGTAATTAACAGTAATAGATGGACTATAAAACACTCCAAGCAGTACTTTAGTATGGGAGAATAGGAGCTCAATGAAGAGATATTCAGCTTCGTTCTCTATATTAGAAGGGGAATGGGTTAAAATAGAATAAGGAATGTGTGAACGAAGATAAATAGCAACGCCGCCTCCACCTCGACCGGTACGATCGTTGCGAATTAGGTGAAAGCCAGGCAAGAAATAGGAAGTGGAAGGCAAGCACGGTTTAAGCCATGATTCCGACACTAGAACAGCATGAATATTCTGATTATTATCAAATGTGTAAAGAAGATCGGGGTAATGTGCTGGCATGCTCTGCGCATTTATATGTACGATGTTAAAATTTCTCTGAACATCAGAGAAGTGAGATTCTAAAGTTTGGTTTAAGGGAGGTATGCTGCTGAAACTGTCGTTACTACTACCATCGTTAGCGTCGGAAGGTAATGACAGGTAAGATAGGTCACTATCACTTTGTGCCATTGTACATATGTATGGTTATCAATGATAAAATATACAATATAACTAGCAATAAAGATTAAAATATATATATGTATTTCTACCAACCAGCAGTAAATAAAATTACAAAAAAAACTATATAAAAATCAAAAGTCAAAGTACCGTAACCGCTACCGTTACCGTAACGTAACCGTTTAAAACAGGCAAAACACCTATGGTCAGCCAGATCTGTCAATGTCATAGAAATTTATGCTATGCTATGACAAAAATGTTTGATTGTAATGTGAATTATGTGAGGAATTTGTTAAAACTCAGTCACATAACTAAATTAGAATGCTTCCAAATAACAATCAAAGAAAGGAAAGAAGAAGATTATAAAAAGAAAAACGATTACATGGAAACAACAAAACAAAGACGAGTTATTAAAATATAATATTGGTGGGACATTACTTTTTGATTAATCGTCTAGATCGTGGAAGAAGCTTGCTGCCGGATACTTTCGGGGGTTCCACTGCAGTTTGATGGATGGGAGATGCAATACCAGAAGCAAGGGGTATAGCTTCGAGCTCCGCCAGACTCTCAATACGATGACGCGAGCCATCCGGAGCCAGCACCTAGATACTGCCATCCCTCGACCAACACTTAGTCACTCCAAACCGCTGTCGCGCCGCAAGGAATAGGGTGTGCCTCATTTTAGTCAAAAACTCCGACTGTGTGACTCTAGTACCCTTAAGCTTTGCTTTGGCAAACCACACGCTATCACGCACCGATTTTTGATGGAACTTCACTAAGATGGGCCTTGGCTTCGAACCAGATGGACGTCCCAGTCGATGCGAGCGACTTATACACTCTGTGGAGAACTCAGGCATGTTTAATTTTTCAGAGATGAGAGTGAAGGCGACCACAGATGTATTTTCACTCTTGTTTGTCCGGGATTGTCCGGGATTCTTGTCCAGGGGTCTTGTCCGGGACACCATGCAGCAGCAACATCTTCCGACGCGAACGCATTTCCTGCCTGTCCAGCTCTCTGTCCAAGAGCTCCATTTGCCTTTGGATCAATTCCATGGAAGACACGATGTAGCTCCGGAACGCAGCAAATTCAGCGGGCAAAGATGATGTTGTTGGTGCTGATGGGCTTCCTTTTCGCAGCTCTCGCTGGAACTCATTTAATTTGGTGTTGAACATTTCCTGCATTGCAGTAAAGGACCCCTTTAGTGACTCCATTGTTCAAATAAAGTGATGTGGTTGATATGTGCAGTGAGTTTTTCAAAAGATTATAACGGTGAGGCTTTTGTTGTGATTTATTACAAGGATATCTTGCTGGTAGGTAAAACAATTCACTGAATCATGTAGTACATTAAAATATTCAAATTAGTAAATATAGCAAAATAAACAAAATTTCCGAAAATTATATAGATGTAACTTATTTTAACGCCTACCCACCAAATTTTTTTTTATTATTATATTCATATGTAATTCAAGTTTCAAATTCAAAAGTCATTAGTCACCGTTATTAAGTGAGCCGGAATGACCCATTTTGCTCGCACTTATCGAGGAATCCTTCGCCTCGTTTCGAATACTTGGGATGCAAAAACTATTTGTATGTTTCAAACTAAATACAAACCGACATCACGTATATTTCAGCTTTCGATATGTGGTTTCCGTGGAGTTTGGAAAATTTCAATGTATACACAGCAACGTTCGTGTTTCACGCGTACGCTGGGTATTTGTGCTGTATTGGTGAGTTCTGATATTTATATTAAAACAGATAGCCTGCCTTCGCTTTGGTCTGGACAATTCCCCGGGGACAGATCCATTTTCTAGGATGTAAAATTGTCTTAGATTATTACCCGTACAATAAGTTCTATATATGCCAAGAATCACCTAAATCTATTCAGGGTTCGTACAGACAACCGGATAACTTGGTTCCAAAAAACATTTTTAAGCCTCTATATTGGTAACAAAGGTACCTACAAAGAAATTTCCAAAAAAATTCCAAGCTGCAGAAATTCTGTTAGTTTTGTTATTAGTTATATTACTAGTTGTTCCCCGTCCGCTTCGCTGGTCGATATAATTCTTTAAATTGTTCCTGTTTCCAATTATTTCAATTATTTATTTAAACCTTATTTCTGCTTTAACATTTTGGATTTGTTTTGTTACGGTCCACTATGACGATCAGCCGCTACACGTATTCGTTGAGATTCAAGTAAGTTATGTAACGTTTATTTCAAATATGGATCTGATTTGATTTATTCCTGTTTGCAATGTGCTTTTATGGGAGCTGTGTACAGTTTGATTATACTATCGCCCGTTTCGACTCTCGCGTTTTTGACCGTACCAGTCTGGAAAGAATAACAGAGAGAGGTTGAGCAGGATGAATTAAAAAGAAATATCTTTGTGGCTTTTTGTTTTTGTCTGTTGATACGCAGTAATGTTATGGTCGTATTCAGGGGAATGATACACACACCACACACACACCAGGAAATATTTAAATTACACCTACATATATATTTCAATGATATATTGATTGTTGACATAAGACTTTTTACAATAACGTGTACTAATGATTTTTATGTTTATATATACCCATAAACGATCTCATAAAAATACAAATACAGTTATTTATTTTTATAATTTTTTTAAGATCAAGATATATCGTAATAAATACGTACGATTTTTATACAAGCTAATACAAAGAAAATACAGTTACAGGTATTTTGTTAGTATAATATCACTATTTCTTTAATATTTTTTTACATAACTCTGAAAAGCAATTTATGAGTAAACCCTAAATCTTATCTATACATAAATAGACAAAGGCAGTTCAGTACCATTCTCTCCTTTGTTTGTTAAGTGTTCTTTTTTCTTTTGTTTGATAGCTATTGCCAAAGTTGGTTGTTAACAATAAAAAAAAACAGAAAATGTTATTTAATAATTACGGAAGAACTTAGTACACTAACACTAGAACAGATAGAACAATAATAATTTATAGTTTAATTTATCTACAGCATATCCAGGTCTTCAATCAGTAATCGTACTTCTAGTTGGTCAGATTATACGTAATTTGAGGGTACTGCTGTTCATTCTCCTACATTTGGATGAGTTGGCACGTGAGCTACACGGGACTCGAAATTACAAATGGCAAGCCTGTTGTAATAATATTCTTGCGCAATGCGTGGATCATTATGTGAAGATAAACAGGTAAATAATATTTTTCTAGACATGGTCCTTCGAGACTGATTGTAAATGAAAATAATAACTATACAATATTTATATACAGTTGTAGTAAATGTATGTATGTATGTTGTAGTATAGTAGTGATATGTAATTTATACTAAGTAAAGTAACAACTGTGAAGACTCATAATTAAATTAATTACTTGATTAACAATTTTTGATGTGTGATATTCCTGGAATATTTTCCGTTTTCAGTATTAATTTAATGACTTAAGTTTATTAAATATATCTTTAGTAAGGTGCGCCTGACATTTTCCATGATATTATAAAATTATTTACATACAATATTTTTTTATTTTGGATCACCATTTAGGATTTATAACGGTTTTAAGATAGTTGCAACCGTGCTAACTTAATGTAACAAGATAAGGTTAATACCGAGGAATCGACCGTGCTCCGATTGATTTAATTGGAAACCTCGATAGTGTGATTTCAGGTTTCCACACTTAAAATTTCAAAGCAAACTAATAAAAATGTTGTGTTGTAGCAAAACTTCTAATAGTTAATTCATATCACTATTGACCAATTTACCAATAGAAATAAAATAGATATAAATCAATTAATTAATCAATCAATCATTTATTTGTGTGGTAAGATACCAAAGTGAAAATAACAATACTTGGCCTACAAATTTAAAAAAATCGGTTACAATCAAACGTTACACAATTATCAAATGGTGGTGTTAATAATTAGATGTCACTATATTGTATTTATATGTAATAAAACCTATTGTGTATGTGGGTATTGCGATTGTCAGGGTGTTTTTAATACTACCTAACTTAAATACCCAACATACCTTATTTCATTTTCAGATTTTCCAATCGTCTAAATGTCATATGCCAGCCATTTTATTTAGTACTAATACTAGCAGCCATTATACTCATTTGCACGTGTTCAGTAAAAATAGCTGTATCTGTAAGTGACCACTTTATTTTATTTTCTTCTGACGTGTATCTAGATAATTCATTTGTCTTGAGAGTGTTGAACGACTGTTTGGAATGCTACATATCTATTTAAATAATCTGTAGCAGTCAATATTTTATTTTCAGAATAAACTATCCCTCGACATAATGAAGTACTACGTTCATGAGTTTTGTTTCATTATAGTTGTTTTAATATTTTGTCTAATTGGGCAGCAAGTGGATAATGAGGTACGTATAAAATGTGACGTATCGCGCATAATAATATACGAGCAAGATGTTATAATATTTTTACTAACACAATTCAAAATTCACTCAACTACAAAAACATTGTTAATAATACATATAAGAATACTAAATGGGAGTCTAATTTTTTAAATGTCTATACTAAACTTGCTAACAAATGGTTTGGAGTTTATATTTTCAATAAGGATAAAAAGTTGATACGTGATTTACTTATTGGAACTATTAATCGACCCGTAAAGCATAGCTTGTAAGTGATATACATCGTAGGTAATCCTACATATATACGAATATTAATGATATTTACGCCTGGAAATATCTGTGTCGGAACCAGTTACGCGCAGCTGCAAACTTACTAAACGTAAGTTCAAGCTTGTAACTTACTTTGTGATTGCCATAATGTTGTTTTAAAAGATGTGCCAAGGAGTTTCTCTCGCCGTTTCTTCTCTTCAGTGTTTCAGCGTTTCGAAGCAGCTAATTAAATAATTTTATATCTGGTAGATTATTTCTCAACGATAACGGTCTCTACTTAAGTTTAAAATACGACCTACTAACGATGGCTACCATGTTTCAGTGTGAGAAGCTAGAAGCAGCAGTCACCGAGAAATGGTGCATATTTAACAGAAAACATAGAGTCGACGTACAGATTTTCAAAATGGCGCTCAGTCAAAGGATGCCTATTTATATTTTTGGGTCAATTACATTGTCACTATCTACATTTAGTTGGGTAATGTAAAACAATTTTTAATGCACATAAGAAATTGTTATTTATATTTAATTATTGTTATCAAAAATTTGGCCTGCACATTCGTTTTTTATTGCTTAATGATTGCTTGTGTATTGGGTGGGTCCAATTTGAATAAGATATTGTTAAATATAAGTCTACCTGCTAGACTTTAACAACCATTATCTGTTATGTCAATTTCTACTTTGGCTAGTAATTTGGTTAAGGTTAAGGTTTAACAGACTGGGCTTCAGGGTTAAACCAACTGGGCTTCGGGGTCGTTTGTCTCTAGTCTCATAAGCAGATAAATTTTATTAATGGTCGCCTAATGATCGAAATTTTATCACAATTAATTAAATTGCAACATGTGTATTTGAATAATATATAAACCGCCTTGGAATACACTTCACATACTTCGGCGATCAATCTGCTCTGCGACTGTATCATCACAGAATACTATGTGTTTGCCATTAAGGTATGAATAAAATAAATATTTTGTTTATGCGTTTGTGACTCATATTAAATACAAAATTTAGTTTTCTGCACCCTTTCTCCATATGAACTTAAACTATGCCCTATACTATACACTACACTACTTATACTTTTACACCCCTTTGTGTGTGCAATATGCTTAAAATGGGGTTCAAAGGTTTGTCTTCACTTACTAAAATATATATCGAATGACTATAAATACTACAGGTATAGTTGCACGTTTTGTTTTCACATGGTTCAGTATCGCAAAATTTATTTCATCTTCTGTTTACATTCTTCTGTTTGTTCAAATTTTACAACTCCCTCAAAGCTGCGTTTAAAAATTAATCTTAAAGACTCAGGCAATAGCGTTACAATATAACAATTAATAATAATACAAATTTATTTTTAAACTTTTGAAAATTAATTTTTTCTAACAACATTTTTTTGTTTTCAGTTTTTAAAATCTGGGATGTCTTTTTTCACTGTAGTGATGTCAGTATTGGAAGAATAAGGACAAAAGCAGCCAAATTCAATCCAATAATTTAATACATGGTATAATAATATAAAACATCTATAGAAGTCAACTATTATATTTAGCGAAACGCGATGAAGTTCAAATAGTGATCATCATTAATATTCAATATATCTTTTATCAATATTTAAATACTGCTGATGTTCCAGCGTTGTATTTTATGTTTTAATAAATACGTAGCGATACACCATATAATAAAGTCACTATTATTTAATTTATTATCGAGTAAAAGCATTCTTAATTTAGCAAAAATCAATCAATCAATTAATCAATCAAATATTTGTATAGTGAGGTAACAAGTTGAAAATAGCAATATATCCGCTTACTTGGCCAAAACTTGGCGTAAAAAATAAATTAAATAGGTTACAATTAAATTTTATACCATTATGAAATCGTAGTGTTAATAAATAAATGTCACTATACTGTTAATAGTTTAATGTCAATGGGATACATCAAGCCATAAATATGATTTATAAATAAATAAATAATAAATAATGTAAAAATGGCGTAAGTTTGTATGTATATCAACTTGGCGTTCTGAGGCCACAGCGTTCCACGAACTCTTGCGTCCAACAATCTAACACCAGCCGAATGTCTCATAAAACCTGCTTTTCCGTTCTATCCAAAAATGTCTGCATTTGTATCTATGCAAATTATACAAGAAACTACAAATGTTTGATTATTTCAATATTATAACATTGGAATTTAATGTTAAAACAAGCGCTATCCCTTAATATGAAGAAACTACAACAAAAATGGAATAATTAGATAATGTTTATTTGCTTAGAGTTTACAACCTTATTTAAGTTAGAAATCTCACATCGATGAATTAACCAACAAAATATCGAAACTGATATAATAATCATGCAATTAGTTAAAATTGTACACTATGGAAACAAGGAAGATAAATCTATCCAATTTTAAAGTATAACATCATAAAGGCGTTTTGGTCCTACGTACAGCCAACTATTATCTTGTAATGTATTTAAGTGTCTTTTTATACTTTCGAAGTACCTATAGATTACGTCACGGTGAGTTAAGAATAATTGATCAAGACAACTTCTTCATGTTTACAGGAATCTCCATACAAGAACTTTGCCTTTTTTAAAGCATTATGTAGATTATTTCCCGTGAAATATGAAGTCAAGAAAGTATACGAGAACAATTTGAACATATTTACAAATATGTATTGCAACATGACTTTTTATAAAAGTATATAAATATATAACATCAATTCGTGTATTTAATAAAAACTCTCTCACACTCATACACTCAGACTCTCTCAACAGGATTCCTTTTATTGCGGATGGCATAGAAGTAAACAAATATGACATCACAAGTGGCTATGGACAGAAAACCAACATTTATAACACATAAATCTCTGCCCCGGCCGGGTATTGTATCTGAGACTGCTCGCTCGGCAAACAGGGTCATTACCAACTAAGCTACGGGTTCGCTAATGTGTTCCAACAAGCTCCGTTACAAGACAAAATTAAATCTGGAGCGCTATGTAACCGTTTGAGATGAATGTACCTCAATAACAGCCGTGAAAATTTTAAAAATAATATTCCAGGATATCCAGGATCGTCTCATGACCTCACAGTCTTGTGTTTAAGCGACTTCTTTATTACCTTTATTTCATAACTTCTTCAAAATGGTTAAAGACCGTTTTTAGAATGCCACATATGCTTATACTTATACTAATATGTACTAAAATAGCATCCGAAGTAATCGACTACTGGAATATGAATATAGGACATATTGAATCGCAAAATGAAAATGCATCTAAGCTCATCTCATAAATGAGGTCCATGCACCAATGAAATGAATTTCCCAATGAAATGCCATTTAGCTTTAGATATATCATGAACGAGCTATTAAGATTAATCTTTCGAGTGATTTGAACATGCTCCTATGATAGATCTGAAATTCAACAATTATCGGAGCTTATTTCCACATCACACGTTTTGATATATATTTTTTGAAATTGGTGTTTCCTAAAAAATGCCTTAAAATTCGTCAAATTCTATCAAAATAAAATAAATAAATCGAATTTTACTTTTAAAATTGTAATCGTCTACAAATACTTGACGTTTATTTATGAACTATTTGCTCACAAACCCAGACAAAAATTATTTATTGGGTATTTAAAGAAATAAGTCATAATTTGAAGTAAATAATGTTTATTCTATAAAGATTTGCTTAAAGAGAAACATTACGGGCCATTATCACAAATGGAGGCATTAACTGCGAAAATAATTGCCATAATCTGACCTTCTAGTAAATCTCCTCTTTACTGGGAGTTACTTATCATTAATTACTACGTATTAAGTTAAAATGTTTTCTATAATATTGTTTGCGATAATATTATTATTATACCCAGTGTCACACAAAAAAAAAAGAAAATATAATCAATGAGCTATGAAAGATTGGACTGTTCCTAGTCGAAGTCAGAAATTCAGCACGCTGTAGCAATATAATCGTATTTTATCGTAAAGATTAGTGATTATCTCGAACCCACTGACAATATTTAATGACTGTTACTCAACCAGGAAAATGTTCGGCGTGGTTTTCTTATCACGGACATGTCTATGAAATATAAAAACCATGAGGGATTATTTATTGAACCCAACCACGCCTGTGTTGCCTAAATAAGCCGATCGCTTGTCCTAAAACAGTCAGGAGTGCGTTAAAGTAATTTTTGCTATTTAATTCTATAGTGTGATAATAAATGTATGTAAGATAATCTTTTGAATTGTTGAAACCAACTATTTGGCGTTAAGGGATCACCATTCATCTTTGAGTCCAAGCCAACTTCCCCTGTTCGTGATGTATCCTGGTGAATAACGGACGAGGGTATGGCAAACGGTCCCTCCTATTGAATTACACGGGCTCTGCACCACTCAGTTAAATTCCGACGGTACTCGTGTGGCGGTAGGGTATTTTGCCCGACTGGTTGGCACCTTCTTAAAATCGACAATGAAATGATTTTACATACTTCGGTCGCAGTACCGGAGAGCCAGTAATACTGCGGGTCCCTCGTTTGTTTTTCGGCCGGAACACTTCGGTAAACTCTTTAGTGCTACTGAAATCCACGGGTGATAGTCACCACTAACCATCAGTTCGCTATAATAATGATAATATATAATTGTTATCCGGAGCCCTACCACCAAGCAGGTTAGCTTCTGTCGCCTCTCACGACACCCTGTTCTGCCAGCGTGGATTTGAGGGGAGTATTCTAGACCGCCCAAATTTGGCCAGAATACACATAAACAGATCGGCACATGAATTTTGCAATTTTTATCAAAGATCTACCCTATGTATTCATATATTCACGTACGGCTTTTTGGGTGGTAAGGCTCAAGGGCTTATTCGAAAATAATTCTGTTTTGTCGCATTTACATCGGGTCAATACATTACCGAATGCTAAGTAAGTATTTACTAATTCCCATAAAATATATTTACTTTACCTGTAAAATATTAGTATGAAGATTCGCGATGAAAGCAAGTTATTGATAAGAACTAATTAAGGTGCTTAAGCGACTCTCGCCTTTATGTCTTGTCTTAAAATAAACGGGTCCTCCGCTTTCATTTTGACTGAAATGCGTCAATGATGTATTTAATAATATATATACGTATATATATATAAAATAGGTCTGAAACCTATACGATTGGCGGCGACGACTTACCCTACCGCTCATTTATCGGCTATTGACATAGAAAAGTACAATATGAATAAATAAAGTTCATTAATCGCAACAAAGAGTATTATTGTTTGTAACACGCAATATACCATGCTCTGGCACACTTGAGTGCCCTTCTATTCATCTCAACTGAGCTCATCTCGGAGCAATGTCCGCTTAGCTCGCACAGTGAGCAGAATATTACTCAGTTACATACGTATGTATACCATTTCATAGTCAAAGGTTTAAAGTGAGCATTTACAAATTCAGCCAGTTAAAAGTAAACTGTATTAGGGATATTTTGTGATCGTTCGAAAACTTAAGTGTAAAGTGAGTACCCCACTCATAACTTTTGTAAGTATTACGTATTTCTTAAAAGCATATCGAACTAAAAAAAATACAAAATGTATGAGTATCCGTTACATTTACATTGTATTAGGTATGTCTGCGGTGACAAGCTTAAAATAATGTTTCGATTGGGTGTCAAGATTGCATCGTTGCATGATTGTTATCTTATCGAGTTCTTAATTCTAAGTCACCTTAAACTTAGAAGAAACAGTACGCGCAACATTTGGATTTTGATTTGGATATGGATTGAATATTTGGATGAATATGCGCTAGAAGCTCGAAAGTGCCTAGAAAATTATGCTACTGGAGTCACTCAAGTAATTCCCAACTGAATCCGCGTTCAATAATCCTATCATTAGATGGTATTGGTTGAACTATGGAGCATTTCTTTGTCGTTCTCGACTGGGGAAAGGAAAGAAAATGGGAAATGGGGAAAGGATAAGACGCTTTATAAAAAAAGTTGGAGTCAAAGAATAAAGGACTAAAATATAAAAATATTTTCTAGAAAAACATTAAATGGAACAAATTTCCAGGTAGAAGAAAGTCCTATTTAATCCCAACTAGAGAAACATATTATGATATTTATAAATAGATGGCGGTGATGGTCTAAACATTGGAATACTGGTCTCCCGCACGGGAAACTCGAGTTCAAATCTGGCACACAAATCTAATTTTTCAAATTATGCGCGTGTTGCTAATTAATTATCATTTCTTTTGGAGAAGGAAATCCTCTTAAGGTAACCTGCACATCTGAAAGTTCTCTAATGTTCTCAAAGGTGTGCGAAGTCTGCCAACCCATTTACCAGTTTGGAGTTTGGTTGAAACCAAGAAGAAAACCTTCTTCAAATTGATCGATTTTCTTTATTTTAAAATATTTACGTTTTCTATTGTTTGGTAGCTACTGAGAATCTTACGTAACCAGAACGTTGTAAATTTATTATTATGGTCATAAGACTTACGCAATTATAATTAAAATCCTTATTTATATTTATGACAAAGCATTTGTTGTGTGTTAAGTCTACGATAAAGCAGTCATCCATCCAATCGCCTAACTAAGCTACTCGTGACTCGGCCCCGTTCAATCGAGCTGTCATATCGTAATATAATTTATCAGGCCATTGTTGGCTGTTCTTAAAATTAGAATCGCTTTGGATCCCTCGAAAACTGAAATGAATGTCGACGAAACATTTATGAAAGAATAAGTTTTAAAATGAAAGAAAAATATAACTCTCAGTGCTGTGATTTTCTTTTATTTTATTGTGAAATGCGCTATTATGTGTATTGAAATATGTTATTCTTTTTCATGTATATTCGTGTATTTTTATGTCAACAAACGAAAAATGAGAATATAAGTCAATTGGTGAGGTAATGAGCCGCCTTTCGTTGATATTTATGACAATAAAAACGGTAAACCCGCTTGCTTAGTGGGTTTCTATTGAACTGAAAACTAAAAAGTTTTTAAAGAAAATTCCATGGCTAATTTCGATGGAGAATGTAGTTGGACAAATAAAAGCAGTTATGTTTGACGAACCCATGTACGCTATCCTTGGCAATTATATTGAGTAGTATAAAGCCCAGTAGTTCACAAAAACACAAAACAACATAAAAGGGTCCTTTAGTTAACAGCGTGCACCACGGGGAGGTCGGTTTAGCCTCATGGATCTTCGGTACTCAGAGTCACTAGTAGTAATCTTTATGGGCGATGTATGATATGATATATTTATGATATTTCAAGTTAGTATGTGATTTATTTATAGAAACATGGTGTATATTTTAAAACACAGTTTTTAACCAAAGAATAATTGACCACACCATAGATCATAACTACATTGATGACATATGAAATATGCATAGAAGTACTGACTCGGATATGGGTTTCGCTTGAATTAAGAGAGGAAGAAAACATTTGTTTTGTAATTTCACTCAAATTTAAATAATGATTATAATCAGCTTGTGTCATGGAGAGGTAGAGAACCATGACTACTGGTTGGAAAAAATAAAATCACAAGACAAACAATAAAAGAAAGGTGCGAATAATACAATCATATTAATAATACAAGCATGCTAATATATTACATTAAAGGTAATTAAAATAATTCCGTAATTAGTAAAAAATTAATAGATAACCTTTGATAACACCTCACCGATGCGTTGTTGGCCAGGAAAGGAGACGAAGATAAAAAGAAAGAAAGTGCTGGCTCTCAAACTCCCAACCGGAACACGAATCGTTTGGCGGCTGACTTAGGCAGAAGGGTGGTAGCTAGCCAGGCAGGGATAATACGGAAAGATAATATTACCAGTCATAATACTAATTACTTAATAGTAATACTGACAATATATACTTTAGGCAAAGCCCTACCCCTAAGCTAGCTGGCTTCTATCGCCTCTTACGACACCCTGTTCTGCCAGCACAGGATTGGGGGGTGTATTCTAGGCCGCACCAATACGATGAAAGTTTGTGTTTTTGATGATACTGTATAAATTTTATTAGTGTCGGTGATTTATCAATATATTTTGCCCAAGTGCGACGCCCATCAGATTTGTTCAAATAATGTTGTAGATATGTGCTTGTTTATATATACATACGCGCGCGTGTATGCGTGCGTGCGACCGTGTACGTGAGTATCTGTGTGTGTGTGTTACTCAACTGCTTTGTGGCAATTTCTTAGTTAAGTTCTTAGTTAAGTTATTTCTTAGTTAAGTTAAGTTCTTTTTTCTGAAATAACTTTATCTGCATAGTGTGTTATCGATAAGTTCATTGTAAATATTAAAAATATTGCCAAAACTTTAAAACTATATTGAATCTACATAACCCATATAATGACGATAATCGGGATACACTTAAATATTTTGTTTTAATGTGTCACTTATGTTGGCTGTGGTAGAAATATTGATTTAGGTAAAAAGAACATGAAATTTGTATTGGTGTGGAAGTATTCATGGCGTGGCGGTTTGTGTCCATCTGTAGCAAGTACAGTCGCGGTTGGTAGTATGATGGGTGACCGCTGATGGTAAATAGATTTCTTGAACGCCTCCGTACATCGAAGAGCATATTAAGGCATTGGTCTCATCTATTATCGTTAGACAGCAGTCGCTAAGCCACGACTGAGGCTTTTGAGCGATATAAAAATCTTCATGTTTTAAATTGGACCATTAAATCTTTTACCAATCCGCACTGGAGTAGCGTGATAGAGTACGTTTAAAGCTGCCTCAATCACAGGGAGAGACTCGTGCCCTTTGAGTCGCTAATAGAGTGAAGCGAAAGTTGTGTATTTATTTTAAAAAATATTTTAGTTTCACAACTGTAGTGGAAGGATTCCATTAATAGCAGATCCATCCCGTCATTAATCTTGCAAGGAGAGACTTCGGGGAAGCAAACACTCAGAGTTGTTACTCTTTGCCCCTCACGTATATCTCTGCGACCCCCGAAAAACGGCAACTTAAACAACCACTTTATGGCAAGGGTGACCATAAATGAAACTTTGAGGAGCCTTTAAGAGACCGTTGCAAAGGAAAAGGGTGTTTAACATGAGGTCTGGATTCCTATAGGTAACGGTTGACTGTTGAATGAGTTTTATTAGGTAGACCTTCCTCAAAGTCATACATAATGATAATTGTCCGTGATACTGATAACCATGCTGAGTTAAATGAATGTGATTGACAGGCGTCACAGATGTCACAATGTAAGCTTATAATACAATTAATTAAATTAAATTTATGAATCAATATTTCAAAATTATTGCAATATTGTGTATTGTCATTGAAATTGAATACACAATAATTGTATTCGATTTTTATCTAGTCGAGAAGTGCCTTAAATTTCAATCACAAAGTTCCAACCTTCCCACCGCTGACAGAGAGAGATGAACCCAGTGTGAGCTAAATAAAAACCTATAAAAATGGCATATGAATGATGTATGGATAAGAGAAATATTGGTGAATTTTGTGTAAGTTTATTTATTACCTTTTAATATCAGTTTGGTGATTGAAAAACTACAAAAAATAAAAGAGACACTTAAAACCATTTATTTTGTAAATGTGAATAAAATCACTTTACAGTTTCAGCGTACATCCATCGAAATGGAATTATGAGTGGGTGATAAATTATCACCGATAATATCGAAAATTTCTCTCGAAATTGACTTGTTTGTTGCCTACAATTATATATATTTTTTGTATTTTCTCATGAATCAATTTCGCCTTTTTGTTTTACTATTATTGTGTGCTTTTATTAAAATTAATATTTTAAATACTTAAACGATATTGAGGAAAGTAATTTACGATGATCTTAATGTTTTGACATTATAAAAGTTTATGTTTCTTCATGAAGGAGGGTTAAATATGAATCGTCGTTGATTGAAATGTTCTCAAAGGGTAAAAGCAGCGTGTGCGTTCATGATGTGTATGTGTGTTTAATATTGTTCTTCGATTTTTTTTAATTTATTAGATAACCAGTATTTCAATACGGGTACGCTCTCGTATACTTCCTTAATTACGACAACGATAGTTCGCTTTTACCCCTCCCATTTTTTTAAAGGCGGGAACATGGCACGCGCTAACTCAAGGTTTACGCGTTTAGGTATTATCCACGGATCCATTGCCTAAACCTCATTTATTGAAGCAATACACTCCGGCTACGTATTAGGAAATTGCTTGCTAATCTTTCTCTTGTGTTCTACAACTTACTTTTGCGATATCAATACATTTGAGAAGGAAAATCCTGTAACACAAAATCATCGTAACCATCGAACTGGCAATAGCAGAAAAAGAATTCAAGGCTGGCCCCTTGATGTAATAAATTTACAGTGATTACTCGTCCAGATCGGATATTCAAAAAAAAAATGTGCGTTGCGCCATTTCCTCGACGGATCCATAATAGTGGCATCAGAATGTTGATTTTCACCTGGCCATCTGACATAGTGTAGTATTTAGGTGTTTATATGCTTTGTAATTTTTAAAATATTTCCTTGTTAAACGCATTTTGTAATTTCCTATATCTCTTATCATCTATTCTACAATTTTCTTAGCAAAGATAGTCTGTTGAAGCTTCTTAACGCAAGTTATTGGTTGATTGAGTGGGCCGTGTCGGGCTCCTTTCTAAAAGACCCATGGCATCTTATAGGTACTTATTTTCAATGTTTTTGTAATTTTTTTATTTTATTGTAATCGCCAATACAATAATACAATTTATCTTCTAAATTCTAAATCGTTTACTTATAACACTACAATAGGTACTTTCAAATGCTACCGTATATAGATAGTACATATTTGTGTAAGCCAAAAGGTCAGTAGACTATGCCGTATGTCCTCTAAGTATAAAGAAATCTGGGTTTTGCCTTGATATAACAGGGTCTCGCTACTTACTTCGCCAGCAATCGTGGGAAATCATTGAGTTAGAGCCACTTCTCAAAGGCATGCCCTATATAAAACCATGGTCTGCAGCACTTCTAAGTTCAGGTGGTTACTACTTTCCCTTGGACACCGGATCCAATCTTTTCGACTACTCCGAATTCGACATGAGTTCCAGAGATGTGAAATTGGGAGAGCCTTTTTGGCTCTGAGGCAGCTACGTAGGATATAAACCTCGGTTCGTTTGAGCAATATCCGATCTTAATATTTCTTAACACGAATATGTAATCGAATTTAGAAAGGTAACTAAAAATTCGCCTTTAAATTTTGTATTCTAAACGGCCCAATGTCCGCTAATTCGTAATTACCATTCATAGAGGCCCGCGCTCTGCTACCAAATGCGATTAACTTGATTGGAACACTTTATTTACTTTTTATGTCCCTGCTTTTCCCGATGAGACGAATAACTTTTCCTATCTCTTCTTTGTAGCTGGAGCCAATTTGATTTGCCGGAGTGAAAATTAAAAGGTTAAAATGTTTACACAAATGTTCTGAAACGATTCACTTCTTTTGCTTATTGCTCGATGTTCAAATGAGAATTTGTTGATGCCAGTTCTATTGTTGATGTCTGTGAGCAGTGTGGTTTTGATAAAAGTAATTAATAGTATTACCCATAGTGATGATGGTGAGCAAAGTTCATAGTGTAAGACCATCACAGTAACTTGCTATACCTACTCCATAGGCATTCATACTCAAATTTAAACGATTACCATTTAAGAAGGTTTCAATCGCCATGCTGCGTGTATTTCTACTAACAGAGATGTGAGGTCTTATTTAAAAATGTGTATTTGTAACTGGGCTAAAATTTCTTATTGCTTGAGAGCATATATGTGTGGTTACGACATATGTGTAATGAAAATTTAATATTACTCTACGTTATGTGTATGTCAGGTACAGACATTAATACGGTTGCTAAATGGAAAGCGGCACATGACGCGTGTAATGTTATGACTTAACACTCGGCCACTGGTTCTACAAACGAGCCTAGCTAAGACACAAGGGCTAAGGCAGGCATTTGTGTTTTGAACCGTTCTGAAAAACCAGAGTATCTCCTTGCTAGGAACTAATGCACGTTTCGTTTGTAATGATTGTTGAACAGTGAATTCTTCTCAGATAGATACATAGACAGATGTTTAACCATGACGACAAGAATGCTGTCCATCTGGTACACTAGTAACGCGAATTCGTTTCGCTTAGGAACACATCCGTATTGTTGTAGGAATGGATTTTGTTTGTGCTTTAAATAACAACATATTCATTTATAACAGTAGTTGTAGCTTGGCTGTCAACATTTTACTTACTACTCTGCATGCTCTTAACATAATGACAGAAAATGATCATAATTTCTATTTTCTATTCCACTGAAACAAATTCATTTCCCGGAATGAAATGTATGTATATGCATTCATAACGTGAATGATACAAATATGCCAGGTACTCGTATCATCGAAATCAGTTCAGTGTTTTAGCGTTTTACGTGTATGCACAAATATTATTGCAGAAAAAAAAATATTTATTTATAACGATAACAAATGCCACCTATACAAGAAATTTAAAATATATTTAGTTTACAGATTCGGTCCTGTATTAAATTATTTACTAGTAGTCTTACCCAACCTCGATCGCTTTGAATAATTATCTTAATATCTTAGTAGGTAGATATTACACAGGAAAATTAATAATGATCTCTAAACAGAATAAAAAAGTGAATGTTGTCATGACTAGCTTTATTATATATATATATCCATCCTATAAATGCCTTATCTTATAAATACCTTTTAAATGCTTATACAGTTATAATTATAGGTACAATGGTGCGGGAAATTCGCACTCTATCTTTATGATATTACTAAAGATTATTACTATAGGATACATAATCTTATTACATAGCAATATTTTATCTTGTTATTTGAGATGTTCTCTTACAGTTTTTGCGAATTTTCGTTCAGAATATTTTTAAGAAACCTTTCGAAGAAAATCCTTCAAGCACTAATTACCTTTAGTTGAACTTCTTACAAGTTCAGAAAGGTTATTCATCAATTCCTTGTACAAATTAAATGGTAATGTTACTTGACAGGACTTAAGCTCCTTATAGGTTGTAAAAATGTCGAAGGACTTGAGTCTGGCTACATTTTATGCCTTCACTGGAAATTCTAAGCCATCTCGACTTAACAAGCCTTTTAAAAGTTGGCATAAGGAATTAGGAGCCTTTTTTTATCTCAGTATTAGGAAGGAAACGTTGCAAATTTTTATAAATCGTTATTATCATTTATGCATGCGTAATAAGGGTAAAAATTGAAGTATTTTTACGTCTCATTGAGATTTTTACTTACCTAGTGTATCTACCATCGTCAAATAGTGCTTCTGTCAGCAGCTGACACTTAGTAAATGTCAGCAAAGTTAGTCATTATAAAGTGGATTAATGGCTTATTAGTTGGTCAAAACTACGTTAGTGATGCATTAGTTGCTACTGACTGCTTGCTTATTACCGGCGGTGTATATTGATTGTCCGGTGACCCTTCTGGTATCTGCAAGGTATTTCAAAAAACCTTTTTATGTCTGTCAATTGTTGTGTCTGATATACAAAGTCCAGAGTTGGTCCAAAGTTGTACGAAATGTGCGAAAAAAGTTTAAAACGTTATATGAAAGAATTTGATACAATTTGAAGAATTGGAACTTAAAAAATACGTTCAGTAAACATTGATTTCAATAAAATTTATGTCTTATGTGTTAGTCTTTAAGGTATGGAATATTTTCTATTATGTGCTATTAATTAAGCGGGTTCAAAGTTTTCATAGTAATATAATTGGACAGAAAGTTATTTATAATAAATTAATTTTTCTAATCACAAAATAGGCATTAGCCGGAATTGCTAAGGGCTCTCCGTTGTACTTGGACGTACCTGATTATTGACATCCTTCTATATGACTTAATGTTCAGTAGAACTTAATAGTAAAGACTGAGTAAACATCATTCCCCTTATTATACAAATAAATATCTTTTATGATATGCCGCAAGTTCTAAGTGTACAGGATATAAAATAATTTAGATAACTTCCACATTTCGCTCGGAAAACTTCGAGAGAAACTATTTTAATGAGGAATGTTACTGACAGGCCCTATCTCTAACATCGTTTGTGTTACCTATCTCTTTCTCTAAGTCGTAATTTATATAAGACAGACAAAGACAGACTCACATAATGGCGACAACATACGGAAATTGAGCAAACCCTTTTCACACTCAGTGCCAAACCAAAAGCTATCTTACGGATAGGATAACAACTTCCTGGCTTGTCACTTGCTAAATATGTAAATAAAGAACCATTTATCAACTACTGCGGAGCGTGTTTATGGAAAATATATTTTTAACGATAATAATAAAGTTCAAAATAGTCAAGTCCGAGTCTGACTAACATGGAGTAGAATTTTGTACTATATCTAGGACTAATTTCTATATTCCGCAGTTTTTTTTAAACTCAGGATTTTCATGTATATTGTCTTGTGAATGAAGACACAGCAACACACAGAGGTGGCAGGGAACTTCACCATCAAACATGAGTATCGTAGGGGTACAAATGGTAAGGACTCCAGCGACTTCCGTAGAAGAGATCTCAAGTTATTGCTTTCACCAATTACTCAGTAGGGTGCCATACGAGCAGGAGAGTTTGGTCTAAGCTTAAGGATGGAAGGAGAGACTTATTGGTTCCTATCCCTATAAGTACATCGACCTACAAATGGTAATAATTCCTAACTTTATCTGATGATTTAAAGTTGTATTATTATTACATCTTATAGTAAATGTCGTTCAAAATAATATCACTATCAATAATGTTAAATGACAATATAACGTTGAATGTTAAATATTTCTGCATTTAAAAGGCGCATCTTACATTTGCAGTGAAATACCACAGCAGGAAATTTCGTCAAAGTAATGTTAGCCGCCACGGGATATAAAACCAGCAAGCGCGTTGAATTCCGTAGCATTTCCGTTACGGGTCACAAATTGTTTTTGTGGTCGCCCTAATTATTTCCACTTGATGACTTTGTACGTTGATATTATTATGCTAGAAGTTCTTTATTATTTCCAAGACTAAATCTTATCGGCTACTCATTCTAAGGCAGGTTATATTGACTTTTTGATAAGCTTAGCAAATTAGAGAATCGTCAGGATTCAAAGGCAGTCCTCTGTTGGCAGAAGACTTACGTCGTAACGAGGCTGTCAATCCTTGCTTTAATGAAGGAAAACGTGAGGAAACCTGCTTAACTGAGAGTTCTGCATGATATATGGTACTAATCATTTAAAATTAAATACGTCAAAAAGTTATAGTGTATTTTTTAGATCTTCTCTCTTTTTATTTAAAGGCTAACCCTTGACGTTGTAACTGATGGAGGTGTCTTCATTTCTCCCGATTAAGAGCTGTCCCTTTCATCTCCTTATACAACATGATGATTCAAAAAACTTATTCTAGGTCTGCCTTTCGCTCTCTTCCGTTCTACTCTTCCTTCGATTATGGTTTCTATAAAATCATCATGTCGATTTTTAATCATCTTTCCCCTTCTGTTTTCAATGTTTATGGTTTCCATTAGTGTTCTTCATTCATTTACTCTCTGAAGCACTGCCACATTGGTCACTCTTTCCGTCCAGTTAATCCTGTTAGACCTTACTAAACAGATAAAAATGGTATGCACACAGAACATTAATATAACTGGGTAGTCAGTTATATAATGCTAAACAACATATCTACGAGTGTGTAACGGGGTCTCGTTGCATCCTTGAAACTTGTTTTGATCTTTGCTGTTTGGTTAGCTACCATCCTACCAAGCATTAACCGTGGTTGTCTCCACGACGTCTTGCAGATGCGCATGGGCGACAGTTATAACTAACATCACGTAGTTTCTGCATGTTTTCTGGCTGTTACCATAAAATGGATAAAACATTCTTGTTAATTCCTTTACATCTTGGTAAAACTCCATTTCGCGACGCGTATCCCCGCTTCTAGCAACGAACGTGCAATAAATTTTTTAACTTATTACATGTGTTATGCCTACCACCTCTTTGTGAATGAATTCCAGCTTCCTGTGACCATTTTATAATTTTTTATTTAAATAAAAAGTTTAAAGTGATTCATTTTAAGTAGGTACTTATTTTAAGACCATCTTTTAACTTCGGCTAGTAATCCATCCGTCATTTAGCTTTGAAATAAGATTTAATACGAAGATAGATCAATGTCCGCAATATCACACATATTTAATAGCAATAGAGACTATTGCTTTGAAGTCATGTTAGCTTCGAAAATGAATAGTTTCTTACTTAATATATTGAAAGTTAATGTTTGAAAGATTACAATCCCACGTGAAATAGGTCACGATAAAGCACACTAATTAGTAATTCGGTGTTCCTGTTCGATTATAATAATAATGATGTAATGATGATGAGTAATGATGATGATAATAATAATGTCTTCAAGTAAGGAGTGGATAAATTCATAGTAAGAAAACGTCTACTTTTCTTCCGTCGTTCTTTACCTGGCTAACTGTTGCTCTCTTTCTGGAACGAAATGTGATTTTTTTATTTTATTTTTCGGTTGCGATGTTACCCAGCTTCTGTGAAACCTTTAGGTGATGCCTTTGATGTCATCAATATCCATGGGTGGCGGATTACAGCCATGGTCTGCTCATTTATTTATTAAATAAATTGATTTTAAGTTGTTTATTCGTAGCTTTTTGTAACCCTTTCGAAAAGGTGCTTTAACATTTAGGAGAAGAAACAGCGAAAAAAACTCCATGTGATTTTTAAAACAATATGTAAAAATAACAAAGTAAGCAAATTATTTTCAGGTGTGCATAGTCCATTATGTATTAATTGTTACATTCACGTGTTCGAGAAAACGCCAAAATAATTCCGCTAAGACTTTATAACAAACTTAACAAACACACTCCAGCACTAGTTACCAGTGACAGTTGCATACTCATAGAGAAAACTCTTCGCTTCCGTATTCGAAAACTAATTTCACGAGCGGTCTTATCATTTAGTTATATCGTTTCAGGTTTTAGAAAAAGCTCCACGAATTTTTCACCAAGAAAACATATCTTACAGAACAATAGGGTAATTGGTGACGTAGCAAATTCGTGTATTCGATATTCGGCCTTATGTACGTGCTAGTCAGCCAAACTGCAATATAGGATAGGGTACACGAGACTCAGGCATCCGTTTTACCTAAACATGTACGAAACCGCAAAGGAATGCAGCTTTGACGGAGCTCAGAATGCTAATTATAGCTTGACTCAATTTTGAAGATATGTGATACTTGGTTACTCTCTGACTCACTGCGGGCTATGTAGTGCATATGGAAGAAATATTTCCACGAGACCACGCCAAGAAATGAAGTTTTATTGTATGTTTATTATATCAAATTTAGATAATCGTTTTTACTAATTTTTGTCTGCTTTATACCTACAAGTGGTTACAAATTAGTCACTCATAAGTTACTTAGGAAAAGTTAGTATTTATATTCGATTAAGGGATAAGGTTCCATATTTATAGATCTCGGAAAGCCCCCTGAGTTAATGTGGGGAATTCGAGTAAAAATTGACACAAGAAAAACATTAAGATAGGAGAATATATAACTTGACTGCAATACACTTCAATTCTAATACCTCAGTCTTGCATTTGTTATTTAGCGAGATGTATTGTTAGTGTTTACGAATCTTAAAGGATTATGTTTTATGGAGCCAAGCGAGAGTTGGTTTCTACAACATAAGCTAAACAAAATACATGTAAGCCGCAACGATACAGAAACGATCAAGCCTCGGCGTTAACAACGGCTTTTGAGCTTAATCTCATTCAACCGTATGAGAGTAACGAAACGTATTAATATTAATAAATTTGAATGTAACTTATCTTAACTAAATGTGAATCGAGATCGAGACAGTGCAATAGTGATTCCAAGCCGACAGGCACTTTAACATATAACGGTTTTAATACCCGCGTATTTTCATTAATAAATGAGGGTACCAACCAATGCGGTCATTGGTGTCGAAGGTTCTCGGATTGGTCGCGTTATAGTTTTGTTGGATTTTTGATATTGTGTGCCGTTACGGGAAATATTACTTGAGTGGAATTATTTATGACTTTTTCGGATACATGCATTACTTACTGGCTGCAGCGACTGCCCTGGTGCTGCGTCTTCAACTTGGGGTGTGCGTTGATCCGGAGATCACTGACCATTCCTCTGTTTAAGATAATCGTATATTTGATTCCTTCTTTGGGGAACCCCAAATTCCCTGACCTACATTGACTGACTTGTGACTTCCTCAGTATACTACTAGGCTACTACTACAGTATAATACCCAGGTGAGTTGTGGTCGTACTGACCGATTGGGGGCTGGTTTTAGAGTTTATGTCGCGGGGTTCACCGATCCCCCTTTTGTACGATACATTATAATTTAAGAATTGTTAGTATTAAATTAATACTAATTTAATAACGATGAATTTCCGCAAAGTAACGTCTGATACTATCAATTGTTAGTATTACACTTTTTAAATAAAATAAGTTAAATGCATCACAGCAATCCCACTTGATGGTAAGTGGTGATGAAGTTGTAAGATGTTAAGTGCACCAACTTATAAAAAAGCCTTTTCACTCTCCTTTTGAAGACTAATGAATATTTATACTTTCGTTGAATTTTTCCAAGTTCTATGTAGGTAATTTGATATTTTTATTTCATTGAATATCAATCAAGTGTTTGTGTATTTATAATAATAAGTTGGTCTTTATAAAGCACTCGACCTTCAAATGCCCATTTTTTTCATGTAATAAATTCGACGAAAACCGTCTGTGATAAAGGAACTATTACAAACTGTAATTGTTTCGTTTCAGCGGATATAAGCACTCCAAAGATGTAACTACATTTTTTTCCTTTATGCTTCTGCTTCCAAATATATATATATATATATATATATACAAAAAACAGCAGCAAATATTCCTATTACTCCAATTTATTACTTGATATAACTAAAAGAAGTCAACAGCGGTCCGATACAACTGCGTCGAATTCACAAAAAAATGTTGTATGTAAATACAATCGCTTCGAATACCGAGAACAGAGCCTTTTTTCCTGTTCCATGCAAATCAATCGGCCGCGTCGCCATTGAGGTCTGTCTCATCGAATATGCAAATAGCAGGTGAAATTGAAAATGCCTGTCGAAGCCAGGATGATACTAAGCGTAGTATCAACTTGGTTTGCGTTTGAAATTATTCTACATGCTTTATGTGTGTCGAGTACATAAAGCTGGGTTTTTATTAAGAGAGTTTGAGCTTACAAAAGTTCATTACGGTCTAATACTCTCCGAATGGAATAGTAGTTAAGTTTTTATGTTCGTATGTATCTATATAAACAAGAATCTGTACATCGAATGTTTGTTAGAAATTTTGAAATAGGTCGATTGTTACCGATGTGGGACCTAAACGTATTTTTATGGAATTTTGTCTAGACGTCTGAACATGTATAACACTAATATCACTGCAGAGATTTAGGTGTTTCGTCACACATTTGGTAAATGCCAATTTAACACTAAACATTTACGCTTAGAAATAGCATCTGAATTATTTAGGACAGGGTTTTTCTCAGTCGATGAATTAGAAATATATTAATTCATAACTTTTTATTTATGGACGAATTGCAATGAAACGAACTGTAAACGTTAAGTGACGCTTACTGCAACAAATTAGTGTAAACCATAACGAAATCCGTTGAGCCGTTCCTGAGATTAGCGCGTACAAAGGCACAGACACACAGAAAAAATTCTAACAACAATTGTTTTGGGTTCTATTGCGTTAATAAAGGTTCCTACTAATAGTTTTTCTCATACATCCTTCAGAAAGCGATCAGTTAGAATTTTATTGTATCCATAGATTGTGAACACAGAAACCCGAAAACAATACCAAAAGTGACATGACGATCAAGACTAGTTCTAGAGATAATGACACTGTCAGCCTTAATGTGTAGTGAGCGATAAAGCATTTTGGTACAATTGTTTTCAAGTCTATTTTTATAGTTCTATGTACCGTAAATGACATTTTAATTTTCAATTAAATCACTCTTATTACTTATTCTACCGAAGAGGTTTTGTGTTTTTTTCATTGTAACATATTATGCGTACTGTTTAAAGTAAGTAAAAGTAATTATGATGTAGAAGGTGCGTTACATGTTTGAAATTACCATAACTGTTTATGAAAATATAACTTCAGGTATTTGGAGACAGTGACTTTTCATCATCAGTCGTAAGTCTTCTGAGTGAGTAATGCCCCTTGAATCCAGGAAACGCATTTGTAGGGTATTGCAATATCAGCGTGTTGATAATTTGCCCTTAAATACATATATACGTATGCGGTTCGCGAACATTTTACAATCTCAACAATACACTGTTCATTTAGATATATATGCACCCTTAAGCGTAGACTTATTTCATCTGACCTGAAAGTAAGGAGGTTACCTCGGTTAAAACATTATGCGACTAAATGAAAGATCGTGTGTAAATTAACATATTTAGAAGAAGATAACTCGTCCAACTTGTCTAAGATTGAAGACCTGAAGTTGGATAATTATGTGTTAAGATTATGAAGATTATCAATAGAAAATAAAATGTTTTCTATTCAGAAAACATAAAAAGAAAGAATAAACTGTGTGCGCTACAGTATGAGCCTTGAAACGAAACTCAGCGATAGTCATGGCCTACGATAGACCATGCCGCTGATTTTCTACCCGGCCGAAAGATGATATAATTCAGCCGCCCACACGTAATAATAGCTTATATATTTTTTTAATTGTTTTTATAACGCCTCATTTGCCACATTCAAAGCAGCCTGAAGTTTTTATTTAGATCGTGACAATAAGATGTATGAAATGATTCGACTGTAAAGTAGCCACAGCCCCCACGGCTAGACGTGGGAAAAGCAATCGAAGATTGATTTTTTGCGTTCATACTGCTCCGGATGGTATGCGCTTTACTAAACGGTCAGCATCAAACGCTCATTCAGCCAGAGAAATTACTTTAACAGCTGTGTAAGTCTTTACTTAATTATTAACTGTTTACTGAGAAAAGTATTAACTAATTCCAATTGCTAGCCAGGCCAGAGCCCAAAGACCTCATTTCATTAACCCCGATATCATTGAGATAAATAGGAGTGCGGTATCTGATCTTTTCTATTCGACAGTTTATACGGTAATATATTTAGTTGGTAGAACATGTGTTAAGATTTAGGTTTTTATTCACAGAAGTAAGTAGTATTTTAATCATGACGAAAATGTGTGTTTTCGGTAACATACACACACAGACATATATATGTGTGTGTGTGTGTGCAAAAATACATTTATAAATTGGTATATGAATATTTTTTATTGGCTTTGCATCATATGATTTACAATCACTACTTTTAGGTGTAAGTTTTTCGGAGAGTCAAATATATAAAATAAAAATAAATGTGGAAATCAATAACTTAGATCATACAAAATAATCTATAAACATATTTAAGAAAATAATAAACATAACAATATCATGTAAAACAAACAGGTTGTAGTACAGTTTGGCGTTTTTTTTTAGTGCTACAAGTACATTACGAATACATAAAATAGAATAAAATAAATAAACGTTCACACACTCACACCCCCACACTAGGATTCCGTGTTGCGGGTGGCATGGACATACACAATTATCACATCACAAACACCCATGACCCGAGAACAAACATTTATCTGTCACATAAATATCTGCCCCGACCGGGAATAGAACCCGGGACCCCACGCTCGGCAGGCAGGGTCACCACCAACTGGGCTACGGGGTCGTCAAAAACAAACTAATAAGAATACAAATAAATAAATTAAAAACTCAATAAAGATAGCAATAAACAAATAAATACATTACTATATTGTTTTATGTGAACTATTTTATTCTATGTGAAGTAAATACATTCAATCAGTATAACTATACCAATAAGTACATTCAGAATCAGTATTTTCAATGGTCGAAATAACCGCACCGTTTGGTGGCCCAGCATATTGATCACGTGTCACCGATCTAGTGGGACCTTGAGGCACGCTTTTCATCAAAATCTACAAGTTAGGTGGCTTCTACAAGAAGGGAGCCATACAAAATCCCTAACAGGCCATGTAATTACTAACCTCTTGTTTTTTCACATGTATTTTTATATTTTTAAATATCTGATATATTCTTTGTCACATCTTATGTAATAAAAAATAAGTTAATTTTTGTTACCAACATAATATTGACCCAATTATGTATCATGGTCACAGTGAGACTGTGTGGAAAAGTGTTTCCGCCCCGCCCTCCAGATTGAGTCAGTTGAAATTAAACCGGACGTAACGATTACTGAAGTGTTCACTAGTTAACGCCTACAGTTGTTCGTCCCACACTTGATCCAACAGTGCCCTTGGCCAGTCGATTCTTACTCTATTTATACTGTTTTTAACGGAAACAGTAAGTTACGTTAACCCGGAAGTCAAATCATATGAAATACCAGAATAACAGCAATATTAAGACCAATATCATCGACACAAATGGGGTATGTTTCTCTGGACTAACGCGAAGGAAGATGCTGAGTAGGTAATTAAAAGTTTTCCTTAATTTGCTAGATTAATTTTACCTATTCTGTAATCGATTATTGAGCTATATAAGGGTGATGAAACGGCTTAATATTTAAAAATAGAAAACAGCCCATACAGTTTAAGTGCGCTGGATTTGGTCAACCTTAATCTATATTAAATTGATTTTATACACAAGTACCATATCCTGTATATAAAATAAACACTATTCAAATACAGGTTCGATATATGCAACGAAAAATATATTTCGCGCGTCCGTCTGTTTATGTATATATAAAACTTAAAGGAAGTATGCTGGCACGTAGGTAAATTTACGAGCATCACAAGAGATAGGACAGTCAAAGGTCAAAGACCAGTACAATTCACCCCGATAACTCGCAGACAAATTGAGGTTGTTTATCGCGAATAACGCGAACAGGTGTAGAAGCGGACTAATTAAAACTTTGTCGAGTTATCCGGTTCGTACGTACGTATTGACCTTTGCAATAATGCTACTAAATGGCATTGTAAAACGATGTTATGCCTAATATTTAATATATTTTAAAACAAAAATAACTACCGGATTAAGACGGGTATTAAATATGATAATTCATTGCTAAGTTTGTGTCTATTTCTTCTTTTCTGACATATATACCAGCGGCCGCGTACGAATTCCTTTGGGTTGGACTATTAATTATCTAATTTTATAATAAATAAATATAATAATTTAAAATTGTTTGGCTTCATTAAACATCATTAGGTTTATTGATATTTTATGAAACCTATTATTTGCACAATCGAGTGTTCCCAATACATATCAATTTTCATTCGGTCAAGCCATTTTTGAGGTATCTCTAGACATCCACAAAAGTCTCAACAGATTCATATAGTAGCGTCGATCGAATGCCCGTTGGTTTTTTTTCCCCTCTTAGGGGAGGAGGACGGTTGATGCTCATGCATACCAGCGCAGCCAGCTACGGTGGTTATGTGAGTGTCTACCCACTTAACACCACCTCAAGTGGCTTTGGCCGTGCGGTCTCTAAGCCTTTATTGGATGCGACCCTTCTTTAGGTAAGAAGGTTGCCCGTTGGCTTGTCGTGCGCCGCCTTACATAGGATGTCTGAGATGGCTGTGGGGGAGGGTATACCCG
The DNA here is from genome assembly GCA_003671415.1 of Megathymus violae. Lineage (NCBI taxonomy): Eukaryota > Metazoa > Arthropoda > Insecta > Lepidoptera > Hesperiidae > Megathymus > Megathymus violae. The sequence continues at coordinate 23,112 of PDGT01000106.1, read as the reverse complement.
TTCCACGTGCTGCTTACAAACACAAGATGGCGGTGTCGACATATATATATTTATATATAATATGTAGTTGACCAGCATATTCTAAGGCGTTTTAATTTCATTCTTAAAGAATGGAAATGAGTTACGTATGAGTTTTTAATCGCCTTCATAAAGGGAGGAAGTTCCCTTTTCACTCAATTTTTTTTTTGCGTGTGCGTTACACATTATCTTCGCCGATGTGAATCGATTTAAACAAATCGATTTTTCATTAAATTGGGTGTACCTTAGGGATGGTTCCACATACATTTTTATAGCCCCTGAAACAACATGTATATTAATGTTGAAAATAAGCTAATTTTTTACACGATAATACAAATAAAATTGGCACATTGGTGTACATAATATTTCTCTATGAAATAACGTTGTGTTGGAAATACTCTCATCTAAGAGACAAAAGGTGAATCTTAACAACGGCTTTACAATCTATGGAAGTTTCCAGCGTATGGTACCAAACAGTTACTAATATATAAGTGGAACTTAAGCTTCATTGACTTTGGTTGGTGAGTTTTCTTCAATATCTTTCTGACGTCGTAATGATTAGTCTTATGATGGAGTCTGGAAGTAGGTATTAGGTTGATCTAAATTGTCGTGTGGAAGGGATATAAAGGAAACGGCCCGCTGAATACAAGACGGATTTTCCACTGACATCAAAACCTACTCGCTACCGTCTGCTAATACATTAGTTTCGTATTTATCTACGTACTTAAGAAATATTGTTACACAGAAAAATTCAGTACATAAGTCTTAAGAAGTGTTCTGGCTCAATAGACTTTATTTATTGAGTCTAACTGTTATAATAAGCATTTAATTGATTAAATTAAATTATCCACGCATCGGTGAATTAAACATTAACGCATATATCGAGGTTACATTTTTGTATATAAAGAGAATCATGAGCTTATTTTTGAAATTACAACGTACATTAAATTCTTTACCTGTTATAAAGATGCACATCAGTCATACTCCACTTATTTACCTCCATTATATTATTTACACCAATAACAATTTAAAATCCTTAAACACGTGAAAGGCTTTTAAGAATATTGCTAGAGACTCGTAAGACTTGCGAGAATAGCAGCTAAATACTACTGATCGTTGTTCTCCTCAATCTAAAAATATAACCAACAAAAATGATTATTACTATTATTAAGTTTGTTTTAAGAAGTTTGTCTTGTTTTGTTATTAATAACAATCTATTTCTGTATATCTTACTAAAACCCTGTACTAACACTGTAATATATATATAATATATATAATAATAATAATTTCACTAAATATGCAACGAGCATAATACATATCTAAATCTATACTAACACTATAAAGAGAGAGTTCGAATTTTGTGAGTTTGTATTCCACATATAAATCTCAGGAACTAAGGCATCTATTTGAAAACCTTTTGGAACGTTTGAAAGGCAAACTATTCCGGCACATAGGCTATATGTCTAGTGTATATGTTACTAATTTATTGTTGAACCCAAGTCGGGACAGGCTTCTAGTAGATATATAAAGACAGTTGATGGAATTACATTAAATGAGATACAAATTACTACCATGATATACGTTTATAGTTGTTGGACTTTGAAATTCTTGATATGCTGTTTAATATCCATTATAAATTGAACCGTGAATAGTCTGATGATTGTAGTTTCCACTCTTGAAGTTCGAGGTGTTCTTACTGAATATCGAATCCAAGTCCGATCAAATAATAACACATGTTTTCTTGAAGCAACTTAATTCACGATTCATAATGTACACCACCAAAATAACGGGGCCAAATCTGTATATCAAATATTTTTTGGGAATTTCAATTTAGGTAGATTTTATTATTAATATGGAAGCCTAAAGATTTTTTTGGATTTCTCTCTCTGCCTGAACGAGTATGAAACCACTGAACAGATTTAATTATTGTGAGCATATTTGAAACTATTATTATGGGTCTAATCTCTAGTAGGTTTAGTTAAGGTACTTTTCATGTTGGGAAATAGATTTGCGCCCACGCAGACGCAAAGGCGTTTAATAGTAAATAATTAGAAATCGATGTAAAACAATGTTTTCATGCTGGTTACTGTAAGAATATATTTTTATAATTATATTAATGTCCTCGTACCAAACCACATAATATGAAACAAATTAATAATTATATTAATTTAAGTAATTAAACGAATTATATATGTACATATATTATGTTATAACCATGAATATTTATTTAGATATGTAATTTTACAATTAGATATTTTGTCTTTTAGTATCTACCGCAACTTCTAACCATCGCCACGGGTTGACTGATGGAGGAATGCCTTCGGGCATTAAGTCCGCCATTTTAGTCTTAGTAATTTATAGGTCTGCAATAAAGAGTGAATAAATCGATAAATAATTCTTTACTTCACAAACCCTTTGTTTACACGTTTGTGGTGTCAAATAACGTTACTGGAGACTCGACTTGCTTTACAAATAAGCTGCTTAAAAATGTCATGCAAATGTCATAAAAATGTCGTGCTTCGAGTTTGAAGCCTTTTAAATACAATAGGCTTAATAACTTTCGTAAATAATTTGAATAATGATATTCACCTTAAAGTTGTCCAGGCAAATTCAAATTTATTAGCCTTATTTCATTGATTTATTTTTATTTTATATATTAAAAGTGAGCATGCGAATTTTGTGAGTTTATGTGCATGCGGAGGGTTGGTTATCTCTGAAGTAACGGCATCTATTTATAATATTCTTTTACAATTTGAAAGGTAAATTATTCCGGATACACACATGCTATATACCATTTACAGATTATTATGGAATTTTATACCTTAAAGAAATACTAGTAGAATATATATTCTGCTTCAAATTTGACGTTATGGTATTGTCGTTTCATCATCGGCGACGTTTTACTATCATTTGAGAGACCTATTAATAGATTAAGATTATTACTTGCAGATATAATCGATATCAGAAAATGTTATCTACACATATGATAAAATTATAACTAATCGCTTTCTGTATAAATGGCATATATTGTTAAGTGCCTTTATTAACGCAATAGAACCCAAAACCATGGGTTAGAATTTGACTGCGCGTTGGTGCGCGATTGTCTCAGAAACGGCTTGATCGACTTCGTTATGGTTTTCACTAACATTTTGCAGTAAGTATCATTTAATATTTAACGTTCCTTTCATTTCAATCTCTCAGTTTCTAATTCACAGAACCTAGTCCTAACCTAACCTAGTCCGAAAACAGGGCACGTGCTATCTTTAAGCTCAATGCGTAGATTTTCTGAAGCGAAGCGAGGGCGGTTTACACTAGGGATGTTATGGGTATGAAATTTGGGATCTGCATATGGATATGGATATATGAATTATATTTTACCGGTTTCGATTACGGTTAAGGATATAAATTTATTTTGAACTATCCGATTGTTTCGGATAATTTTGGTTATGGATGATTTACGACTTGGAAAAAAATATAATGTATTTACAAGGTAACAGTTTGCCTTTATTTCTAGTTATTATGTACTTAGTAATATAATTACAGAAAAAACAAATTAAATAATAAAAACTTTCTAAAATGAGAACGACGCGGCTAGTATATCGGATCGCCCTGCGATCCGCCCACACTTGGATTCCTTGTGTTGCGGGTGGCATGGACAAACACAAATATGACATTACAACCACACATGACCCGAGAACAAACATTTATCTGTCACATAAATGTCTGCCCAGGCCGGGAATTGAACCCGGGACCCCTAGGTCGGCAAACAGGATTACTACCAACTGGGCTATGGGGTCGTCTGTCATAGCGCAGTTTATTTAGACTCGACCGCTATCTGAAATTATCCAAAACATTTATATCTAATTCATTTTCGAATATATTTTTATTTCAGATATCCGATAGCTTCGGTTACGGTTACGGAGCTCCGTAACATCCCTGGTTTACACGTAGTAAAATATGAATTCAGGACTAACATATAAGGAATAATTTTGTTAAAATTTTAACAAGACATCCTTTTGCGAGACGGAAAGTAAATAAATGACTGTCACAGAAATTTTCGTGTGCTCACTCGTAGTCTCATCGCAGTGTGAAATGTCAAACTCTTCAAGGCGTTAATGGCTGTGCTTGTTAGTCTATTCCAGCTGTATGAAACTTTGGCATATCTTTGCAAATATACTACTGATTAGTAACATACCAGTGTTATGCATATTTTTATGCATATTGTATGACGGATATAAAATCTATATTAGTAGTGTCGGCTCTTTAGATTTCATTATTAGGTACTATTGAAAAATACAAACAACTCAAAGAATTTTTTAAGTCATTGTTATGTTCGAATACATAACTATAGCTATATAACAGCTTACTCACCTCGTTGTTTAGTTGGATTCGCCAAATTGGTTTCAGACTTGTCCGAAGTCCATTCTCCAGAGCCGCCACAAGAAAAAGAGAATCTAGGCGATTAAAAACTACAGTATGTTTAATTGAAATTCAACTTATGTTATTTATATTTAATGGTTAAATAAATATTTAGTTTCCGAATGAAGTTTATGAACTTATCGGAATATTTTCTTTGTTAATTTTTATTGAAAATTAATAACAGTTTTGCGTATTTTACTTTACTTACATTTTTTTTAATTTGAATTGTCTATCACAACTTGTCCCTACGTATTATTACAAGTTACAGATGTTAAAAGTATTTCTATAGTTACCTGTTTTATTTACATGACTCTTAATGAATATTATTCTGGGCAATGGGCGTCGTAACTTCGGAATAATAGGGGTGTGTGTAAAATTTGAAACAACATACTCCAGAAAGAAGTTAGAATTAGAACCTTCAACTTTTGTCATCATACGCAGAAGAAAAGCAACTATTATTAAAAAGACGATACATAATTTATAAGTCTTAAATAGTCGGCGAAAATCCTATGATATATTAACAGTATTGTAGTGAGAACGGCCGTGTTGGGGCGGCCTAGAATACTCCCTCAAGCCCATGCTGGCAGAACATCGCTGCTCGTTTGTTGCCAATTCACCTAAAAAAAAAAAGGAAATTCGTGATGATTATTCCACGAATTTGTAATTCCTTAGCCCCTGAATACATTGATTTGAACGCTCCATTTAATTCTTTTACCCAAAGCAATC
>PDGT01000106.1:0-17605 GCA_003671415.1 Megathymus violae | reverse complement strand
TTCAGGGACTACTCACAGTAGGGAATTGTTGAAGCGAGGGGCGTAGTTTGATGTTCGAAAAGTGTTTATGAAAATCAACTTCAAACAAATTTTATTTCATTCATTCATTCATATTCATAATATTTATATATATATATATTATATATATAATTCATAATAGTGAATGCAACTCTCTACGAATACTTACACATATCTACTCAGTATTGGTATTAGCGTAGAATAAGATTCGAGACAAATAGTGGAATAGCTAAGGAGATAGTTGATGCCAGATATGATGATAATAATGATGGTCATGCTGTTAAGGACAAAAATTTATCATCGCCAACGTTGAAAGGTTTTTCGTTCAAAGTATAACAGGATATGTTTAAAAGATAAAATCGCTTTGAGAAAATCTACTCATTACGGATACTAAGAAGAAGATACTACGATAAAGATACGAGTATACGTAAATTACATTTTTAATAACTGATATGCAACACGCGATATCCTGTTAATAACGAGGTTCTCAGAAGTATTATAAGTACGCTTAAGCAATGGACAGAATTTCATTAGTTTTAGTACTACGAACGGAAACAAAAAATAACCAGATCTATTTAAATTTGCTTATATTTGATGTGTCGGGAAGTAATAGTCATACCATTACTGTTTGAAGGTTTGAAGGTCGAGGTTTCTGAAGCAGTTTTCTATCCCCCACACAATTGTTCAATTATGGTGGTTTTTCAAAACTAATATGTTTATTTAAACTAAATGAACATAACGTTATATGTAACATTACATAGTCTCTAATAAGAAGGAATTCAGTTAATTTCCCTATAGGATTGCAATTAGAAATTACTTATTCATTATAAATATAAAAATAATAAATATCGCAATCCGTACTGTAGTTTTGATAGGTAATGTAACTTGAGGTATGTATGAAGTTACATATACGATAATTCAAAAGCCATATTAAATTTGATAACAACAAGATGATTAACGAATCAATATTGGCACTACAGCAAAATATATATTTATACATATCTCATAATTAATTACTAAATTCCGTTCAATGTTACAAACACTGAATATATGTATGCCCACACTACTTATAGGACTGAATGCTGGTTGATTAAATGAGTGTTTTAGTAGCAGTTATTATGCACGGAATATTAATGACAACGACGAAAATAAACCCACGACTTGATTGTGACGTCACGTTAAACACAGAGTAGATACAATCAACTGACATTGACATTTCAACTGGAATATTAAGGTGCTCACCCATGAATCTGTAAATATGCAGTCCAATGGCTGACTTTTTATGTTAAAGACATTCTTGTTTCGTTATTTCGAGACATTATTATACATTATTTATTGATTTTGTGTGTGATGTAAATATAAGATAAATTTAATTACATATTATGATTCAATTTAGGTACTCGTAGGAGATTTTTAGGAATATTTTCAGTTCAGAAGCCACATACTTGGGTGCACTAAATTTTTTCATCACTTACATAATTGAAATGAAGCAGTGCCCCCAAAATATTACTGTAAAAGCTTTTTTTAAGCTTAATCTATATAGATATCTAATCTATATAGATAAGTATATACCAATAATTCCCTAGTAAAACGAATGTGACATGCAGACAGACGTGTAAAACGAAACTATGATTGGTTTGTTTTAGACATTAGCTTATGGAACCTTATAAACGATACCCAGTTAAAGACAAAAATTAATATAGTTTTTCTTAATTCAATATAATATTTGATTATATAGTATTTGAATGGATATGAAGGTATTGTCTAATCGGGTAAGTGAGAGGACGCCCTATTACCACTTGTATAATAATAAGATTATTCTGTATAATACAATGATATTACAACCGGGAAACAGCGCGGGCGATTCACTGGAATTAAAATGCAGTATAAATACGTTTTAATCGCGTGTATTAGTAGTTTTATCTGTGTATTTGCTAGAAGATTCCAAACACGGTGCAAGTTAGTTCGTGAGTTGAATAGAATTGGAATACCGAATGATTTATTTCTCGGATCATGTAAGTATTATATCGAATAAATTTATAACACGTGTGTTGTGATACTGTTAAGTATATCTATAGGACTGAAATACGATTTTCCGCATGACTCTTTGTCTTGTTTTTATTAATGTTGGGTTTTTATTGGTTCTTTGTTTTATAAAACTGGTCAAGTTGAAAACTTATATGTCAATATGTGAATAATTTTCCATATTAATCGTAATCCGAATTTATCTAAAAATGTTCGTTTAAAAAATTGAGCAGGAGTCGTAGCATAGTGGTCTGAATTTTGGACCTCCATAAGAAATCTCGAGATCGAATCCTGCACGTAACTTTGATTTTCAAATTATGTGGGTATTAAAAACTCATTATCGCTTGCTTCCGTGCAGGAAGACATAGGGAGATAGAAGTTGTAGGCTGTTATGACGGAGGCTGTTAAGTATAGTCACGATATTTTATTTACAAAAGGAAATGATAATTAATTTGTCTATGCATATAATTTTGAAATGGTAGAGGTACGTAAAAAGGTACTCGCACAAAGGTCTTTGTACGGAATTTCAATCAACTATGCTATCACTGAGATACTAAAAATAACTTATCATTAAAATATAACTTATTTCCAGAAACATTATGCAGATGTTCACAGAAAATGTTCATTAATTTCGTGTTTATTCGAACGAATAAACTTTCGCGAATCCCAGTTTTTGCAATATTGTTTTGCCATTGTCGCTATTGTTTCTCTATTGTTCTGCAGCTTGGTTTTGTGAAATCTGTTTACACATGCTATCCAAATGACCGTGATGAATTTTTAAAGTGTAATAAAAAAGAAATCGCACAACACCAAAACAGAAAAAAAAATTTGAGTACTTACACAATAAATAAATTAACAAGCCCTGCACTAAAATTTTGTTATGGCTATTTTTTGTAGGGTAAGCAAAATTTTGAAAAATAATCAGTGTCGGCTAGTTTGGAATTTGAATGCTGTATGGAGAATTTCACTTTTTTAGCCGACTCTGAAGAACAAGAAGCTTATATGTTCGTGTGTATTGTATTTTTGTTATGTGTGTGCGGCCATAACTCTGTTGTTTCTGAACCGATTTTAACGATTCAAAGCCTAATAGACAGTTGGTAGATACGATAGGTTCACTTCAGCCATATCGCAGTATTTTATTTGGATTTCTTTATTAATAAAAGTGTTGCATCGCTAAGTTTTATTTTGATTCTGGCTTGGCACCCGCTCCAAACATTTCGGTAGATAGGGTATACAATCATATTTTATTTAAATTAATACGTCCGAGTAACAGGTTTTCACAAGATTTATCAAATTGGATTGTATTATATAAATTAAACACAATGGATCAATGGTATGGATATTTGTGTAATTCTTTGTCTTGGGTCTCTCCACGCAACTGATTAGGTCCAGAGTGGTGGGTCAGTGGGTCAGTAGTCAAGTTTTGGAAGATTTAAGCTATTCGAATACCTCCGAAGTAGCCTAACAAAGCAATACTTCAACGTACCCTTTGAAGGCCGAAAGCGCTCTGGAAATATTGCCATAAGCTTCGACCTATCCAACTACCGACAGTGAGGAAACTTCTTAATCAGTGGATCATTTATATCGATTTATAACGATCGAGCTTCACATGTCCATGATATATGTGACGTATTCTTTATTATGTCAATAGCGGAAACACCAGCTGACGAATTCTTTGATAGAATGTTGTCACCGCAGCCAATGGACGTTGACATCGTCAAAAATATCCGTGACACGAAGCCGGCCAAGAAGGAAGCAGATGAACTTTTAGCTTGCTTTTTAGAGCCTTGAAGCTTGCTTTCTTAAATTGCTAAGCATATAGGTTAAAAATATTTTACAGTTGATCCACAACAAGGTTGGTAACTAGGTAGATGGACAAAGAATTTTTCTACTATTCATATAGGATACGTTTTGTATTGAGTGGTAGAGAACACAGCGATCTTTATTAGAAAAGATCGCTTGCGTGCCTCGTCAGTTCAGAAGGATACACCACGAGAGAGAGAGAGAGAGAGAGAGACGTTGGCAACGTCAATAATGGATGGAAGCCCATTACAAGCTAATGTTTAGCGGACCACTGCTATTAATTCCTCTCATTCTGAGAAACCTGAGTCCAGCAAAGGAATTGTTATGGAATGCCTTAAGATGACGTTTTAGATGTTATTATAAGTTTCATTTGTTCACTGTGGAAATATTACGAAAAAAAAAAGAATTATTTCCGTAGTCATATGAGAATATTAAAAAAACTAGCTGCCGATATTGCTAAAATTTGTGATATGTTTTATTCTGTATGCGCGAAAATATTGTTTTTGCCGCTTCAAAGTGAGGATCATTCATATGCGAATAACGAATATTGCACACAAAATACATAGGCGATCGATATAAGGAATTTTTATTCGATAACAAGTAATATAATAAATGCACACGCACTCACACATTTACCGTCTCGGATCGTATAAAGATAATTTACGAAAAATATTTATAAAAAAATCTACATACTTCGTTCGAATAACAAGTTTGCATTTCAAAATTTCAACTTTAATTTACATCATGAAAAGAAACAACCAAAATTTAAGGACAAGTACGAGTATCTACCTGTTTTGTGTAACAGGTAAATAGTTGTGTAATCGGACTTAGCAACGACAACAAACTCCAACATACGATTATTTCTTCGACAGATGGTACAAAGTCTATATCGTTCGAAGTCCAACTCCTGACCGCACCCAAAGTGAATTATTTCGATCAACGAATTACGACTGACAAATTGTGTCAGGCTCATGTTCCGGTAGCTATAGTTCGGGCACCAAAAGAACTTCCAATACCTGTGGTAGTGGCTTAACGCTCTACCTCTTCATTGGAGTCTCCTCAACTACGAAATACGTGCCATATTGCGGGGTTTCACTTCCCCTCCTCAAAGCAAAATTTGATCTATAAATCGTTACCAATGTGCGGCGGTTGTTATATAGAAAAAACCAACAATAGCAATTTTCCTCTTGTGCGGCATTGTGGGAACAAAATCTGTTGATTGGGCGATCCCAACTTTTTGCGTGCGTGACCCGAATGCTACCTTAGATTGAGTGGGTACAAGAGTTGGCGTTTTTCATATCGGTGGTTTTGCTCTTAACGATACTTTATTTTATTTAGTTTTGAATCTATACAGTTAGTCATAAGTTTAAAGCCATGTTAATACTTTTTACTGCAAAAGCATGCAAAATATTTACCCACATAATATCAGGTGAGTATCAAAGCATACCGAATATCTCTCATTGAATTAGTAATATCTAGAAAACTGTATAATTTTCAAACCCATTTAACAAAAATTGCAAAATCTTTAAACAATTGACGACCACGTAGTCTAGCCGGTAGTAATCCTACGTGTTGTGCGAGATATCCCCAGTTCGATTATCGGCCAGGGCAAGCATTTATGTGACACATAAATGCTTGTTCTCGGGTCATGATTGTTTGTAACATATCTGGGAATGTCCACGCCACTACACACTAGGAACCTAGTTGAAGAAAGAGGAATCCTAGTAGAAGGAGAAAAATGTACTGAACTTTTTTGTTTTGCCTATTTGTATAGATTTTGTTGCACTTACTTTAATGCTAATTAACAAAAATAAACATCTCTTTGAACAAGCTTCATAATTCAAATATACTTTGATTTATATGTTTCCGTGTCATTAAACAAAATAGGGGAAGGTTTGGTTTTACGGAGCTCAGAGTTGGAGAAGCATTAATTATGGTAGATCTGCTTCTGGAAATGGATTTTTCAAAGGATTATGTGTTAATGAATTATTAAGGGTAATAATCATTAATTACAATATATACAGATGGATAAATCTAACTAATTATCACATACTGAAGTCATTGATTTTTCTAGTCAGAATAAACAACAATGTTGTCATTGTCAGACTGGCGCATTGTGAAGTGGTTATCGATGCGCATAAATATGCGTAATACCATCACCGACAACGGAATCACCGACGCCTTGCCGACCAAGAAAGAAACGAACGAAGAAGAAGGCAACTGGTCCAACGGTGCCACGGAAAACCATGTCACTGGAGACCAACACATCGTTGCTCAGTAGGGTACGCCGGGAGCTGGAAAGGTTGGATTAGTCTCAAAGGTGGATAGACCCCCTATTTCTGCAAATAGCTCCTCCTGAGATCCACGAGTGCGTTTGTTAATTAAACACTATACTTTTCGTTGCAGGGGTATGCTTAATCGAGAAAGTGAGTAATAGAGACACTAGTGCATTCACGGAGAAATCTGGTGGACGGAAATTCTACGGACTATACCAGGTAGGTACGTATTTGTATCTTTTAGCAATTATAATAAATACCAATATATATATATAAGAGAGAATGTATCTATATGTGTGTTCACCTGAAAGTCAAGAACTGTTGGCCTAATTAACATGAAACTTTGCATACATATAAAGAGCGACATGACCGCTCCGACGAACGTAGTTACGTTAGCGACGGACAGGTGGCGCTGGTGGCAGTGATTTTTATCGTTTGAACCATAGATCGAGTTCATATGAAATTTTGTATATATGCACGTGGCAGTATTGGAACACTAAAAATACACTAACATACTAACAATAAATCATAGGAATTCTAAAAAAAAACACAAACCTAACACTAAACGCATTGTTCCGCCGTTGGTAAACCGACAAGTTTATCTGATTTGCTTATGATGCCAAACCAAAAATATTTTATACCCGAGTGCTTTAGAGCAACAAAAATCACAAAACAATTAAAAAATGATTTTTATTTAGGTATTAAAAATGGTAGAATTATTTAGGTGAAGCGAAGTGCACCGGGCACCAGCTAGTTATATATAATTGATACAAGTTAACCCATTGACTGCCAGACATATTTAGAGCGTCTTGCCCTGGGTGCCAAGGTTTTATTTTGAAGAATACATGAAAGTTTACAAAATATAATTATATTAAGTTACTGATATAATACTGTAATAGCATTTACAGTAATTTTTATTAAAAAAAAACACTACGAGATATCTCGTAGCTGGCAGTCAATGGGTTAAACTACTTCGGACGCGGTCAGTCATTGGATGTGTGTCCGTTATTGCCCAAATTCTTGTGCGATGTCGTGCTTCGGAAGTATTTTAAACCGTAAATTTAGTAGTAAGACAGTTTCAAAAAATCGTCCAACCATAGAGGCTTTTGTGCGGCATGAGAACTTCAGACGTCTTGCAGATTTTTTCAATCACTGCCTTAAACATCTACCTTTAAATTAACTTGACTTTTTAATGTCTAAATAATGTATAAATACTAGCGGCCGGTCCTGACATCGTTCAGGATCAACGACTAATTCATTTACATAATTATAAACTTGATCTGACCTATGAGTATCCGAAATGACCTTTCTTTCAAATGGTCAAACTTTTTTTCAATAGGTGCCGTGATTGCAGACATTACCATTCGCATATACACAAAGTTCACAATTCTTACTGTCTTTATAATATTAATATAGATTAATAGTAATATATATATATATATATAATCCTGAGTATAGATCCCTTGGGAAAATATATAACATCCCTGGTGAACGTATCCCTGGTGAACAACGGAACGTAAAGCTGTTTTTCAATATTTTGGTTGTAAAATTGATGTACGTAATAACCGTTATGATTATTTCTTCCAGCTCATTCCAAGGCGATTATATTTATTATTCCAAAACAATGGGTTGGATGGTATATTAAACAAAAGCTTTCGTATTTGAGCAAATATTTTATAGTACGGGAGTTAGCGTTGTATTTTTTATTAATTTTCTAAGGGATACATTATTTTGAGCAGTTATATCAATGCGAATATCATACATTTTATCTGTGACGGGTACTCATGTTTTTTGTTTATCATACCGATGTTATGACCCGATCCGGTCATGACTAGTCTCGTCGTGACTTAGATCGTGCATCCAAAAGTGAGTACCTGCATGCTACAGTTAAGAACACCTTATTTTTTAGTTGAAAATGATTTCAAAACCAATCTCATAAGTTTTATTGCAGTGACAAATACTCAAGATATAATTTAACACCATTTTATTTTATCATCAGTCACATAAAACCATTAGGGAAAGATTTCTGTTTAATATTCTCATATGTAACACCATTACTGTTACGGTTTTCCAGCATGAAATATTTCGTTAAAGCATCGCCAACTCTCGTGCTATAAGAAGTCATAAATATTTTAAATCCACTGTAGTACTCCAATGATCGCTTTTTGATTCTAGATTCCGAACAGATGGTGCAAGGTGGGAAAACCTGGTGGTGATTGTAATATAGCATGTGAATGTAAGTATTTATTGATTGGTAGTTAGGTCTGTAATACCTGAGAGAAGAATTTTTGTAAAAGTTTTTTTTTCATTGCGGTAGGTAATCTTTGACATGGTTTTGAATTGTTGCCTGCCTGTTATGTTGTCAAACGGGAGTCACTGAAATGATTCCAATTATATGACTTATAAGGGTTAACGTTTAGAATTCTTTCAATTTTTATACATCTAACCTTATCATGAACTAGAATGCATATGAATGAAAGCACATAAATTATAATGTTACTGGTACCTCTGACAGTGAACCGGATATATTTATCTAAATTAAATATTTAATTATAATTTGTGGCTGGATTATGTTATATCGATATTTGGAAATAAAACATAAAGCAGCCAGAGATATTACCATAGAATATCACATCTTCCAATAGTTTCTAGCGTAAACGGTCTTCACACCTTAGTAGAACTCATTGTAGTTAAAAATTTTTTTTGAATTTTTGCTGTGTATCTGGCTGTTGATCTGCATCTTGAATTATTTGGTTGACCATGTTTGATTTTATGATTCTGTGCATTATTTCAAATTCTTTCCGTTACTATCTAGAAATGATTTTACATCTAAGGAAATGCGAATGTTTCCGCCCATAGAATCAGTGTAGATTTTCTGTTAAGAGGGTAGTAAAACAAAGTTTTGACTGCTTTTCTACAACTATTGTATTGTATATTTTCATTTCATAGAACTAAAAAAAACCTATTTTTTTGTAATTGGTTTTGTGTGAACGCTGTTTGTAAACGAAGTTTTTTTTTATGTGAACAGCCGACAAACGAGCAGATGAGCCCCCTGATGGTAAGTGGTCACGGTCGTCCATGAACATCAGCAAGACCAAAGGTATCACCGATGCGTTGTCGGCCGGGAAATGAACAGAAGGTAACAAAGAAAGAAAGTACTGGCTCTCAAGCCCCCAGCTGGAACACGACGAGTCGTTTGGCGGCTGACTCAAGCAGGACGGTAGTAGCTAGCCAGGCAGACTTCACGGATAGATAATAATACCAGTAATAACATTAATGACTTAATAATAATAATAATACTGATAATAGAATTCTTATGCGAAGCCCTACCGCGAAGCAGGCTGGCTTCTGTCGCCTCTTACGACACCCTGTTCTGCCAACATAGAATTGGGGGGAGTATTCTAGGCCGCCCCAATACGGCACAAAATGACGTGACGAATTGTGAAGCAAAATGACGGCGCGGCGGGTAGACACACAATATGTTTGTTTTAACGAGATGATGGTTTATAGTTGTACTAGTCATCAACGGTGCTATAGTAAATATGAGGTTCTGTTTTATGAACCGAAATAATCGATATTATAGTACGGTATAGTACTATTTGGGTTCCGGGGACGAGACAATCACATTACAATCAAGTATCTAGCGCGTGAACCTCCTTGCGGACTGTCCGGGGGTTTCAATAGCTCACTACTGATATTTTACTGTAGCGGTCAAACGGAGAACTAACTACAAAGTTGCCAGTCACCTTATTATAAAAAGTACTACTTTGTACGCACTATAATATTTAAATATTTTGCAGAGTCATGTCTGTCATGTAGCACATAGATATACACATATACATATAACATAATTATAACTACTAGTCCGTTCGTTGGCTATCCCGACAAGTTATATATTAAGAAAGTATATGTATTCATTTTGTCCAGACTGTTGTAGTACACAATAATATCAAAAACAAATATATGGTGCTGTAGTCGTTACAAATGACATAATGTCATTACATGAAAAAAATATTTATTGTTATTATTATTTACGTAATATTTTCGTAAAGTCAATAAAGTTTCAAATTTTCTCTTTTACCTAGCTATTTAAATAATTACATTCTAACCATTTTATAATTGATGCAAATGCGACATTAATTCATGTGTGATGCTACACATATTGCATATTATGAACGGGCATTACATTAAAAAACTTGTATCTTGAATATAAGTTACATAGTTAACTCAATCGTTAAAATAACAATAAACAAAAACAGTAGCTAACTTCAAAATTATATAAGTTATTATTCAGATCAGCGCTTTGCAAAATTTGCCAACTCGTAGCTCAACCACAAACATTTACTCTCGCTTAGATCAGTAATTAATGTTAGTTAGGTTAAGTATGTTTTTGCCCAAATAAATAGATACAGACTAAACATTAATTATTCATTCGTTATTCATAATAAAACGAGTATGTAACTTATATTATGGTTTTAATTTTATAATTTAAATTTAAAGGAAATATGACGAAATATAATACTTACTAAAAATAAAAATATATTTTAAAACCCTTGGATAACCAATTGGAGGCACCAAATTGAAAGGGACACGCAATTTATTCTTGAATAGTTCCGTTATTTTAACAGATATAAAAGCCTTAAAATTGGTATTACCACAATTCGTTTCAATATTAACAGTACTTCTTGATGACGACATCCGCGATGACACCGTGTGCGCAGTCAACATCTTCGACAGAGAGGGTTTCAAGTACTGGTCATTGTGGACCACGCGATGTAAGAGTCCAGATATAAATCACATCACTACGGAGATTTACAAGTAAGTACTTTAGCACTGCGAAGCGCTCATGGCACGGTCGCTTGTGGATACAATCCCTGTAGACCTTAATTTAAATTATTTAATTTAAGAAAACATTTCATGATCCATAACGTCATACTGTATTTTTCTTTTATTTCAGATGCCCAGAATTTATGAGCTTTAGTTCCAGTTCGGATCGCGATAGGATCAGTGAAACTCGTGAAAATAGAAGACTTTCCTAATTTCATTTGACATTATTTTATGTTATTTGATTAAAGAAGTAGCCACAATAGTTCTATAGTGTGTATGAGGAACTTATTAGGATATTAATTACACTTAAGAAAGTAATTAAAAATGCTAATTGCAAATATTTTTTTAATCGATTGAAAATAAGATTCCTTTTTATAAGAATAGTTGATAAACGAGCAGACATTGCTTTACCATCTAAGGCTACATCACCTTCCCATAAGGTGGGATTATAGTATACAGTATAGTATACCTCTGAATGTTTGTGGTCGCAAAAATTGTAAAACAGTCGATGGATTGGCTTTTAATTTTGACAAGTCATTGCATTTTTTACCCAGAGTGTTTATACCATAAACGGAATATACTAACGTAATAGATGAACACTCGTCTCATCATCGCGTGACCAAAACTTAAATGAGCATGTGTGAGAAAATGACACTTGTGAGTGACTTTTAGTGATGTTTGCGATCCACGTCCCTGCATTGTTGACATGACTATCGACAATTCTATCACAGGCTATTGCTATATTTAATTCGTTCTCTTAATTAATTGTTACATGTTAAATTAAATAATACCATACTATTTCTAGTAACTTGTCTTTATTATGCTTCGGTAAACTTAACCTTATTGGATGGATTTCTTTAAATTAACATACCTATTTTATTTGTAAACTAATTGAAATAAAACAAAACGTGATTAAAAGGTACTAAAGAAAACAATAATAATAAAACTTATTGGTTTTGTTTAATTCTTTGATGTAAATCGACATAACTTATTGCCTTCGGAAATGAACTAACCAATAAATTCTGTAAGTATAGGTCCGTCGTTAAAATGTCGGTGATTTCATATAATGAAATAGTTGCCCTTGTAATGTCTACTGCAAATTTGTGAAAGAACCCAACCTGTCTGGTTCATCATTGGTATCCATTTTTCTTTTTGAACTGCATTTACAGGAAACCTTGAAGTAGTAAAATTAGTCAATAAATATGACATCACATTCGCCGGATATTAGTCATATCGACAAAATCTTAGCAATCTAAGGAGCTAATAGCCAAAGATGCACTTTTATAATAGTCTAATCTACTTTCTGTCCAATGTGTTTACAAGCTGTAACGAAAACTAAAAAGTCAAAATATGAACAAAAACCTAGGTAAAACAAAAAATATTTCTTTATACCTATTTAAAAAATATTCACTTATCAATAGATTATGTGCAAGCCCTATACGAAACGGTATCATTTTCACGTACACAATATCTTTTAATTTTACACATAATTATGAAAAATAAGTTATTATTCATAAAATGGATTATTTACTGCATGTTATTAATGTCAATATATATAATTTTAAGATCAACTTCTATGAACATAAACATCATGAAAGTAGTATTGAATTATCGGTACTTACCTGTGGATTGTCTCTTTGTTTTGGTTATTGTTATAAGTAAATATAGAGTCTAACAGAGAACACGACATCTTCGTGCTTACTGTTTTTTGTCCGATAAAATACAGTAAGATTGAAAAGAAATTAATAACATAACAACAAGCAGTTTTTTGACAGAAGACTAATGGAGAGTAAATTGTTTGAAAACAGTCCTACGGCCAATCCTCTTACATCTCTTTCTCGAAAGTAGGTTTTCCTTAAAGCTTGAAATGTCACTCGCAAATTGTGTTCCTCTATTACGCTAGTATATTTACTTTATGGTTTATACATACTTAGTATCCCGAGTTATCATGGGAACGGGATTTTTCTAAATCAACTATTACTAGAATAGTTAGGTTGCCATGGAAACCATTGTTATTATCTGACAAATGATCCGTTCCGTTCCGTCCGTTGTATCTGTTGTTATCTTCAAAGATTACTATTTTTACTAATTTGTTTTCGAATGTAATAATATTTCAATAATAAACATTTTTATCTCCTATATTTTAAAGAATGGCCACTGAAATGCAAATAAAGAAACACAAACATTTCCCTGGTAAATATGTAGTTGCTGGACTATTTTTATTTATTAAAAATATAATTAAAATGAGGCTAAACATAGCAAAACGTAGCTGGGCTTAGCAAGATAATCACTGGCACTTATAACTGTATGACAAAGGCTCCACCGACCGGTCCGTTAACAGACAATAAGAAAACGGGATTTTGTTTCATAACTGGCTCCCCAACAGCGAAATTGAAACATGTTTAAATATTTCACAGTTTTATACCGATAAAGTGTTATACAGAAGCGTAGTAGCTACCCAGGAAGAAAAACATTCAAAGGTACGTGCGTGCGTACGTACGTATTCACGTGCGGACTCTAGCGATCCTTAATAGGAGGGACATTGTGTCGACCGTTCTTAAACAAAGTACACCACAAGCACAGCCACAAGCAATGGCCTGGATAACGCATTGATGAAACTCCTTTCAATTTGAATTAGAAGCATTTTCTTTCAAAGTATTAAAAAGGTTGCAGTTAATATACTATCGGTATATCCTGTATGTAAATTGACATATAAACACACAAATATGACATCACACTCATCCATGACCCGAGAAAAAATATTTATCTGTCACATACATAAATATCTGCCCCGGCCGCAAATTAAACCGAGGCACCTCGTACGGTAGGCAGGGTCACTACCAACTGGGTTATGGGGTTATAGAAAGATTAAAATAAAAGAGTAACTTAGGTTATTTATTTTTCTTTTATGATAATTTGTCTTCCGTAATATCAAAAAATTTCTTGTGCGAAAGTTCTATACGTAACTGGTTTCGAGTATTCGAACGAAGTTCTTAAATATTTGCAGGAAGAAATTAATCGTAGCGAAACATATGGAAGAGCCTCAGAGTAATAGGAAAGTAGAATTCATAATACTAATATCCGTCACATATGAGAATGACATGAACACAAAAGTGCCTGACTTACTGCACCATCAAGAGAAAGAAATTCCCCTTACATTATATTGTAAGACAATAATTTTCCTATGGCCTGTGTTTATCCTATTGCATCAAGCATCACCATTGTTATAGGTCAGATCGGAAATTATTATTCGCAGAATCCGTGTGCACTTCCCTTCTGAGGAGGGCTCGTTAAGTCGGTAGCCTAGATTGTTATCGTATAACAGCAGTCTTCAAACCTTGTTGGAGTTTTGTCCGGACGAGATAAGAACACCCGATATGGGCAAAAATATGCTCAAGATTTTCTCAATTACAAGTAGAGATCCGTATCATGCAATGTAAATAGTAAAATGTAAATAATTTCCACAAAATAATTAATTCGTTGCGAGTAAAATGTTTTTCTCTTAATAGAACTGCAAGATAAGCGTGCGTACAAGTGTAATCCAAAATTGGATGCACATTTTAAATGCTGCATGTATAAATTCCGACGCAGATAAGGAATTCGCTTCCGACCAGCGCAGTAACTGGCATCTGTGTTTATTTTTTGTGTAATTTTAATGTAAGAACATATAAATGGTCACAAACAAAACATACTCTAGTCATAGAATAATCTATATTATAATGGACATAAAAATCAACATTTGAAAACAATCACCACATACAGTTCCATTGCGTTGTTTTAAGCGGTGCACGCGCTTATTACTGAACCGTCAACTCTCCATACGAAACACTTAAAAACTCAAGTTTGACTCTAGAAGGAAGGTGGTACCTAGGCAGGGGGGTAATGAATCATACGACTATGCATGAGTACTGTCTGGATAAAACTAGGTGACATAGAGATCAGCAACTACTAATGGGTAACCGTTCGGTATAACTCCATCCATTGTTCAGCGGAGTGAATCACCAGCAGACAAAACTCGACGATAGAGCCCTATTCACCTCAAAGTATTAAGTTATATTTGCTTAATAATAGTCACGAATATGTATTAAAAATAAAGCTGCTCGTATTCATACATATAACACCTACTATAATAATCTATAACTATGTTGAATACAGCTTAGTTTGAGAGCTGAACTGAGCCGGGCGGAGATGAAAAGACGAGAGCAGCTGAGTGGTACTTGGCAGTGTATTGCATGCTTGTCTGAGAAAATTCAGAACACGCGTTTATTGTTGTCGAATACAGAATTGTGCCACCCTGGGTATGTCATTTCAACTGTGTTTTTCAACGGAAACGGAATCTCAACATAAGAATCACGCTTTTTAAACTTATAATTTCATTTATATTTTTTAAGATTTTTTACCTTACATCCGATAAAAACATGTAACTTTACAGGATTATGTGTCTGCCCCTCTCTCAATCTATATATCCATGTGGGAAATAGTTTTAGTTTAGTACGCAGACAGGTTCATGACCTAATGACGATGATGATGCTTCGGGTGGCATTAGAACATTCTACACTTAAGTTGGCCACTAACTTCTCCACGAATCCGCACTGGAGCAGCTTATTGGAATGGGTTGTGATTCACATCGTTTGCGAGGAGCAACCCGCGTACTGTAGTATAACTCTGTTTGTCTATACGTTAATGACCTTTTACTCGGAAACCTGATGTACATGGGTTTTTTTAAGTAAAGAAGTACGTTATCAGGCCAGGTTATATGATTTGATAACGATAGTAATTGATAACGGTAGATATTAACAGTAATAATTTTAATGCATTTATTCGAATGAAAAGTCGTGGTGATTGCGCGCCACACAGCGGTAAGAAATGACGGTAGATATTCGTGGTAACAACTACAGAACGATTGTGGTCATGGAGCTCGTAAGTTAGATTTTATTGTATTACCACTAAATTCTTCTAAGCTATGAAGTTGTTAAATTATACTATGCATGGAGGTATGTCCTATCTAAACTTTGAAACTTGACTTCACAATGGTTAGAATAAGGTAGGCTAATATTTAAACGCCGCAGATTTTCAAAGTAATTTCTCTTTTTATATCAGTCATCAAGAGAGTTACAAAATGTTTTAAAAGTTTTTTATAGTTATATTGGACGTGTAAGATGACGCGTTGTGTGACAGCTGTCTAGTGGAGTTTGTTGTAGAACGAATTATTAATTGGTATGGTAAGTATCAAAGTTATTTTATCTTATTTAACCAGTATTTCTAGGTTTTATATCCTCTATACTAATGATACAAAATGACCGTAATTAAACAACAGTGTTTAGAATTTTACAATTCTAGGGATTTGAGCAAATCCTTGGCTATTTTACTCTGGAGTGGAAACAGAATGAGGCTGCTAGTATTATATGGATCAAGTTAAGAGAAGGATTATTAAGTTATTTAGATAAGATAAAAATCGGCTTCCCGGATCAACATCATGAGTGTAAAACTATAGTATACAGCAAGTACATGTGAGAAGACAGCTAAGGGAAAATAACGAGCGTAGAGTTTAGTGTAGCATTTATAAACGTGAAGGTAATTCGAAATTGTTAAAGCAAGTACTCAGAAAATAAACCGTGTGTTACACGGATATAGCAGCTGAGTTCCGCGAAGAACACCTTACAACGGTATAGCATCTGTTTTCCGTCAATGTCCGTTAAGTTCTCTCTACCTTGCTTTAACTGTATTTGGTTTAATGTTGCATTAAATACTAGTATTGTTTCAGTTCGTTTTGGAAAACATAATCATTCAGTATACAAATATTATACATTTAACTGTACGTAAAAAATATAATTCCCTTTTATCCATCTATTTTATCACGACTTCTTCAGTAATAATAAGTAATGCTTGAAGTTGTTAAACGCGTATCTGAAAACGTTCTAAAGGCATCACAATAATTACAGAATATATCGACATTAAAATTATAAAAACAAAGATTTTGGTGAAAGTTAAGCTTTAAACAGTGCGATAATAGATTTAATTAAATAGTTTCTAGGTTTTATTACTGAATTTTTACGTTATTTTTTATTTATTCAAAAAGTTCGAATTGG
Organism: Megathymus violae; assembly: GCA_003671415.1. Classification (NCBI taxonomy): domain Eukaryota; kingdom Metazoa; phylum Arthropoda; class Insecta; order Lepidoptera; family Hesperiidae; genus Megathymus; species Megathymus violae. The sequence continues at coordinate 567 of PDGT01000106.1, read as the reverse complement.
GGGTATGCTTTTTGAGGATTTTTGATTTTCTTGAGGATGTCATACTTCACCTTAAACTATCTTCAATTGAAAAATTAGTTCAAAAGGTTTTTCAAATTATTCAACATCCATTTTTTGACATACCTTAGTTATGAAACGTCCTCCTTTTTTAATTCCTACTGATTATTTTATAACTGTACTACAAGCGGTTTATAAAATAAAATTCCTGCTTACCAAAGTCCGTCTATCCAGTGCGAAGCGGCTTTAAATACCATGGGTATGAAATACGGTTAGACAGACAGGACTAAAACGTGTTAAGGTTCTGTTTAAGTCGTTTTCTATGAAACCTGAGAAATATCGTTGAAACCTCTACAATATTACAGTTAAACCACTTATGTTTTGTTCTAAAGAACATGAAGGATATCGTGATATCACAATTGTATGAAAGCTATTAAAACAGTTATTGAATTGTCAACTATTTTTCATACCAACTAACAAGAGTATGTCTGTATACATCATAATAATAATTATGGTGAGAATGCGGAGCAGTCTTTGAAGACTGTAGCCGGTTCAAGCGGGCGTTTTATT
>PDGT01000105.1:982475-1008296 GCA_003671415.1 Megathymus violae | reverse complement strand
CGCGCTCGATTCGCATTTATCCACGTGGACATTATAGGTCCCCTACCACCATCACAGGGTACCGCTACTGCTTGACCGCAGTGGACCGCTTCACCCGTTGGCCGGAAGTAACACCAATGGTAGATATCACCGTGGAGACGGTCGGTAAAGCGTTGCTATCGTGGATATCCAGATTTGGATGTCCTACCGATATCGTTACCGACCGGGGCCGGCAATTCGAGTCCTCGCTCTTCCAATACTTTGGAAGAGTGATTGGATTCAAACACCGCCGCACCACCGCCTACCATCCGGCCTGCAACGGGATGGTTGAACGATTCTATCGTCAACTCAAAACAGCTATAATGTGCCACGCGGATAGTAACTGGGTCGAAGCCTTGCCCTTTGTGCTCTTAGGTATCCGGTCTTCTTTTAAAGAGGACCTACAGTCTTCGTCGGCCGAACTGGTGTACGGTGAGCCACTACGTCTGCTGGGAGAATTCTTCCAGGCATCTGCTCCCGAAACCACCAACATATCGGATTTCACAACACGCCTAAGACACATAGCGGCCAAGATTCGACCCACACCTGCTGCACGTCACACTAATAGCAAAACATTTATTCATAAGGAGTTGCAGGTTTCGAGCCACGTCTTCTTACGAGACGACTCAACCAGAGGGTCCTTACAACCACCTTATACAGGTCCTTACAAAGTGCTCGAACGTAGGGACAAGATTTTCCGAATACTGGTTAGGGGCAGGGAGGTCACAGTAACGATAGACCGACTCAAACCGGCCTACCTACTCGTAGACCCATCCACAACCAACAATCCCATCCCTACTCCTAAGTTTCCTCCGGCTCCCATACCCACTCCTACTCCGACTCCCGCTCCCTCACCCGATCCACCACCTGCACGGTCGAACACCCTAGTTCCGGAAGGCGGCAAAACAACTCGTTCCGGCCGCAGAGTTCGATTCCCGGACTACTATCGACCGTAGACACGGTCTCTGGGGGGGTGTGATGTGGGCACCTTCGTTCCACATTCATACGTATTTATGTAGTTTATAATATATATTACACACACACATACACTTATTTATTATATTATGTTTCTATTTTATATTCCTTACACGTACATACATAGCACACAATACACTAAAATCAACACACACGCGGACGCGAACCTGGCGCGTTTTGGAGTCAGCGCGCCACTTTACTCGCCGATTTTTACCAACACCGGCTGGGCAGCCGCGCGGCGGTTTCACTGCTCTCCGCGCCTCTCACACCCCGCTAACGGTATCGGCCGGCGCGCGCGCTGCTCAGTCCGCGCTCGCCATCCGACAGTTGGCTTTCTTTCGTCCCGCGCAATACCTGTGTCGCTTGATCGCTCAACTACGTTACGCTTGCTAGTGCTTTCGCTGTGCTTAAATATTGTTTTGCTTGTGTTTAATGTTAAGACTGTTTCCTGTGTGTCTATCACTCTCTCTCCTTCTTTATTCTATGGTTATTTTCTCGTGTTGTGTTTCGTGTACTATAAACTGTTATTGTGCTTGTAAAATAAACTGTTTATGTCCGGACCGTTTTTGTGACACGCGTGACCTAGCTCACCTAGGCCTTTCACCACCAACACTACCATCCTCCTTACCATAACTGGTAACCCACCATCATAACCATAGTGGTTTCCGATTTAGTACTTTGATATATATTGTCAATATTATTTAATTAAATCGCGTTTTTGAAGTGATAAAAAAATTACTTAGTTCGTTCATTTTCTAACTTTGTAGCTTGCACTGAAAATTCTTGAAAAAATATCCTTCGCAGAAATTGTAGATCGTAGAAACTTTGTAAGTTTCACTTGGGAAGTAGCACCTGCTATTTATACAATGAAAGAACTTGCTATATTTATTTATTTAATCATATTTGTGTTAAATACAGTTAAAACAGGTAAGTTAACTAGGACAGACAAATCATAGGGTCCTGCTTATTGCGTAACAAAATCTCTTTCAGTAGCATTAAAGTAATATTTGAACTGTACCTACTCATAATTTTTGTTTTTTACCGATTTTTCGACCCAATTCCATCAATTATAGTCACGGTGAGACTGCGAGAAAAAAACAAAAAATCGTGAGTACCTGTTACACTTAAGTTGTGTAACGTTAGCGATGATATAAGTTTAAAATCATAATTATTGAAGTAAAGTTTAATTGTAATTCAATTGGATGTTTTGGGGACGGGCATTCGATTTTGTGCACAAGATGACCTGTGATTATCTTCATACATGACTTCAATCATATAAAAAATTGGTAACTGATGTCTATTTGCTGTAATGACTTTTCGACACAGTGATTTCAATATTCGCTTGCTATTTTCAAATATACAAATAAAACGTGTAGGGTTTTGTAAACTACCTAGAAATATTTGTATTTGAAAGATTTTTTGTACTAATCAAATTTACGTCCAAAGTAAAAATCCTAACTTGAAAACGACTATTTATAGTACACATCAGACAAAATATGTAAACCAAATTTAAAATCTTCCCAGTAGATTCGAACAAAATAGTGTGCGATAGATGTACGGACAAACCGTTTCGTTTTCTGTCAAATGTGGCGAACTTTAAAAATTCTATGTAATTGAATTTCTTTGTAACCGCTGCAATTTTATTTAAGACACGTCAAAATATTATTATAAGCAATAGTTAAATTTAGTAAAATCCAATGAAAATTTGTCGCGTAGTACCAATCAAGGCGGCATAAACGGAACGCATACTATACATATACTGGCATGTTTACCCTCTACACATATGTATGCATTCCTGCGTTAACATGGTTTTGAGCGCGGGAAAACTTAAATTTAATAATCAATTTGACGTTCGTGTTTGAATTTTTTTTATAACACTAGCAGGCCGCTGCGACTTTTTTTTATAACACTAGCAGGCCGCTGCGACTTTTATGTTTAATCTTATATATCTTAGTAGATGTTACATAGGCATAATCCATATCAATCTCTAAATACTTTAAAACAACCGAAAATCATTATGATTCTAGGTAATTTATAAATATACATATATACGCAGAATAAAAATAGTATTTGTCCATTCCGAGCAATGTACCCTCGAAATAGTAAAATAATTTTTCAAATATTGCTTCCGAAGATCGCCCTCCGCATACACGCAATCTCACACAATTCGCACTCTTTCGTTACAATATTGGTTGATTACCTAAATCGCATCCAAATCGTTGGGCAAGAGAGAAAATGTAACTTACGGTGATTGTCTACGTATTTAATGGCAGTAATATTGTATTCGCTTAGAACATTATAGATTTTATATGTACGTAAAATGATGATACCCAAAAAAGACGATATAAATAAAACTGAATACGTAAATGTGCGGGAGTTGAATTTATTTGATTTAATAAAAGACGGTTTTATCTTATTCTGCTGAGAATAAGAATCTTATACTGAAAATGGAAGTGGATTGATATAAGAGAAGGGGAAGACCGAAGAAGAGGTGGATGGACTGTGTGGAAGACGATATGAATATTAAGAATGTGTGCATTAAAATAACGAAAAAAAGAGATGTATAGAAGAAAAGGACACACTGTGCCGAGCCCAAGTGTTATTTCGTTACGGCGCCCTGGTACCTATATAATTGAAGTTACTAGTATTTACTTCCTTATCGACCATTAAAGGTTTGAAAACTGACCAGTGTTTTTCTAGAGACACAAACAATATTTAAATAGAATGAAAATTCAAATATTCCAATGCAATCAGGCAAGTAATATGCGACTACTTTTTGCCGTCGAATTGACTGGTCCGTTTGAATCTCGGGAGAATTTCTGGAAATGGCGTTCCATTTCTTGTCTACAAGCGGAAAGTAACATCTGGTTGAAATTCCCAATTTTCAACCTGGACTTTGTTGACCGCCTATTCTTTGTAGTAACGTTTTGAATAAGCGATAAGCAAGTTAGATACGTTATTTAACATATTCTAGTTAGGTGTTTATTTTTCGAGTTTTGTAAGGGTAAGATCCCTAGCGTTTCTGTCTTTCAGTTCATCTGCCACTCGAGATTTTACCCGTTACTGGATGTAACATTTTACCTTCAGTACCTACATATATATTATGGAATAAGTAACCCTATAAGGAACTTATTCTTTTTCTTCGTGTGTCATCCCTATCATCCCGTCGGCGACCATTTGTCAATACGTCTCTTTATCAACAGTTATATAAACTAACCTTTCTGTGATTTTAACTGTCAGCCATTTCAGTACACCTTTTGTTTAAATATTGCTCTCGCATTGTCTTAAGAACGAGTTGTTCTAGTTCTATGACTTAGAAACATTAATTTATTATCATAACTGCAGCTTGACGCACAACATTTTGTTTACTGCCCTCTCAAAGACTTTCCATATTAACTTTCATTTCGTATTCCGCGGTAACAGATCCATTAACGGTATGTAAAAATATTCTAGGCTATGAGCCATAATATCAGTTACAAATATATGTACATACTATATGACTATTAGTGATATGCGGCCAGACAAACGGATAAAAATTCCAAAACATATTAGACATACAGATGAAATACGGTAACTATGCAACAAACCGACATATAAATTGGAGCATTTATGAAGATCACACAATCACTAAATATTAATCTTTTTGCGTTTAGCGACGACGAGTTTCTTGCGATACAGTTTATTTCGTTTCCTCTCTTAGAGTTATTATTTATTACAGACTATATGGAACAGCTGAGACGTGAAGTTTCTCGGTTATGTTATCTAGTGGCAAGTAAAAATGTTTGATGTTATTTTAATACTTGGAAATACTTTATAAAAAATATTTACCTTTGATACTATTTTTTATAAATAGCTATATACTGTTTTATTTTGGTAAAAACTTAGGTTCTAAATGTCAAAGTGTGTAAATCAAGATTGGATACAGTTGAAATTATTGCACTTTAAAAGTTGATTTTGCATTTATATTGTGACTGTCAACCAGATATACTTTTAATGTTACTGTTAGTAAACATAAGTAACATAATTATTTTTCCTGAAGCGAAGCGAGGGTCGGTTACTTGTTATAGGATATAAGTTCTTAACACAATTTGTTCTTATTATTCATTTATTTCATGCCTGCAAGGTTTCTGGCAGACGGCCAACCGATAATCAAAATTGTTCGCATTCTGTGTGAAGTTCTTCTAGCTCAACGATTTGTGGTATTCGTAAGTGGTCCGCTGAACTTTTGGAGTGGTCGGAAGTCGGATGGAATGCTCAATGGCAAAAAAATCTTCAGCGCATATATGATTTAGAAGGCATGTTTTCGCCATAAAACCTTCTAACACTTAAGTCTCCGTCCGAGTGTGCTGGAGCGACATGGTCGAGAGGTTCTTGTCTTGTCAGTTACGAGGAGAATTCGTAGCCCGCTGCTAACTGCTGAATGGGGTGGGTTGTATGCAAAACGCAAAATAGGTACTATGAAAAATCTTTACAAATGTAGTTGAATTCCTTAAAAACAAGACTTCTTGGATATGAGTTTTATATACAACCATAAATAGTCATTAGAATTCTAAGTAACTATAAATAGGAAAATATGTTCCCCGGATATAAATAGGAGAATTTGTTACCGCTTCGTCCGGGACTATACGTAGTGTGAATTTGCTGAAATGATGGAGTAGATTGGTATTTGAAAAGTGTACATAAAAACCAGCTCTTAATGAAAAAAAAAATTATAACCGTGGATAAACGTAATACCAAACTTGTCATAGACGAGTTGATGGCTATTAACAATGTAGGGAATCAAATAATTACCGTCTTGCCGATACCGAAACATGTTTAAACATTTGTAGTTGCTTCTAGAAGTAAGGTAATAACTAGCTAGGCAAGTAAAGAACCTCATAGAAGAATATCAAGAACGAGTACCATCAAGATTTACGTGGGTGGTACAGAGTCTAGCGATCGTCAATTTTTTTCACACATACTCCGCACTAGGATTCCCAGTATATGCGGGTGGCATGACATATACAAATATGATTTTGCAAACATCCATAATGTTACATAAAAGTCTGCTCGATCTGGAATCGAACCCGGGATGCCTTGCTCGGTAAGTAGGGTAACTCTATCAACTGAGTAGTCGTCAACTGTTAATAGGATGGACCTCTAGTCAATGCCACGTCAATTATTTATCAGGATTTATCACGAGCAAGGAAGACTTCACTACAACTATCGCGGCCCCATGAAGCGAAGGGTTTAAACTTTAGGGTAGATGTAACCAGTTTCATACCGCTATTTTATATTTATACTAATAAACGTGTTATTCATCCATTCATCCATCAGCACTTCAAAGTTCACTATTGGACACAGGCCTCTCCTAACTTGCGCCATTCTGATCGGTCCTAAGTCTTTTGACTTCAGCGGATACTCGCTGTCTTCTTCAGGTCGGGGACATCCTATGTTTAATTTGCCAAGACTTCGTCGCCATTCAAGTAGCTTTCTTCTTCAACGGTTATCGGTCTTTCGAACTATGTAGTCAGCCCATTGCAACTTAAGCTGGCTAATTCTGCGACCTATATCGGTAATTCCTGTTCGTCTACGGATTTCATCGTTTCAAATTCTGTCTCGTAGAGAAATACAATAAATATGTTAGAAGTCCAATATAAGTATTTGGAAGATTACCTTATCATCTATGTTACATCACCAACATTTTTCGATAAAAAATACACATCGGTAGTTCACAAACTAATAGTAATGATAATTTTAATATGATTTATTCCGTATGGATCGTTAACAGCCTATTAAAATTTGTTGATGAATTACATGTCAGTTCAATTTATTTCAATGATTTATCTCCCAACACGTTTCACTTATTTATGATACAAAAAATATTTACACAGTTATATGACCAGTGTGTCATTTTAAAATTTGCTATTTATTTATAAATCGTAAATGTATGTATGTATGTGCGTGAATGAACATTTTGGTAACAAAATATTAATCTTGGGTCATCGCTCTTACACTAACCTAGAATGCCAAATTGGATAAGTACACAGGCTTATTACCTTTTATTCCACTCAACTTATTCGTGTATAGGGAGCGGGCAGTGACAAAACATTCCAGTAACAGGAATTCAGAACACGGCTCTGCGTAGGAACGCTTAATATGTGTTACTTTTATTTTAGTAGCCGTCAAACGGACTGATGGTTTTATTTCATGATGAATGATCAACCCAAACCAACCTGCCCTGCCCTTGATGCATCTTGCTGAAAAACGGTAACAACACCTTGTGCTATATTGGGGCGGCCTAGAATACTGTCCCAAATCCCATGCTGGCAGAACAGAAGACTCGACAGAAGCCAGCCTGCTTGGTGGTAGGGCTTCGTGTAAGAATTATATTATCACTATTATTATAGAGTCATTAATATTATTACTGATATTATTTTTTTGTAAAAGCTGCCCGGCTAGCTACCAACCTCCTGCTTGAGTCAGCCGCCAAACGATTCATCGTATTCCGGCTGGGGCCTTGAGATCCAGTGCTTTCTTTCTTCCATCATCTTACTCGGCCGACAATGGATTAGTAACGCCTTTGGTGTTACTCATATCGTTCGTCTGTAGGCCATTTACATTAAAAAAATGTGAGTACAACTATTTATTAAGTAATATATTGTTACAGCCGGCGAGCGGCTTTTAGCGGTTGCATATATTTTGTTTTTTGATACACAAACGCGATAATTTACTTCTGTCTTATGAAAAACATGCTTTTCATACACAGAAATAAAATGCTTTGTTTTATTAACGATGTATGTTTTGTCTGTAAAAATATTTATGCAAGTTAATCTTAATTTATAATAAAAATATCCAAGGGAAAACTCTACGTTATAGTACTGTTGTGCATTGTATAGAGAAAACTTTATATCATTTGTAATTTTCCGTGAATAATGTCTAAGGGTCGGTTTGCACTTTTTCACTATAAAACAGTAATATAAATTTTCTATAGATGTGGAAGAAATACATACAAGCACAATACAATATTGTTTACTGTGTACACTTTACATTTTGCAACTGGGCACAACCACAAAAGGAGCTCTTTGGGAAGAGAATACTAATAAAAACAAAGGTAGAGGTGCATCTCAATGGACATTAGTATATAACATAAATTTTAATATATGACTAATAATTGGAAAATTATTTTTCGTTGTTGTTGTGCGTTTCAATGTCCGACTTAATTATATGCCTTTACATTTACGAGTATTGATGTCAATGATACGTAGTTGTAAATAAGTGAAGTGAATGTAAAAGCAATGATATGTGATTGCTTATTTATAAAGCAGAATTCATGTTCTTAGAGATCTAATTTAGTATAATCTTAGATCATAATTTATTCATTTAGTTTCAAACAAAAAAACAGTTAATGATCTTTTTTTGAACTGATTTTTATTATAATAAGTTACTATGTAAAATCTTACATTTATTGGCAAAATAACATATAGAAGATAATTAAATAATTATATTAAAAGAATTAATAATATTTATTTCCACACAATAAATACTTCATTTAAGTTGAACCATACTGTAAATTAAATAAATAATTATAGAAAAAAAAATACATACACAAAACATAGAACCTTTATTAAGTTGGTTGAAAATACTTGGCAGTCCCCTTCTGATATCTGCGGGCAATAACCTTTGTATCTCTTAGTGCTGGTTAAAAGATACCAGCCATAACAAGACCTATTTTAAGTTACAATTTAGTTTAAAATCTTCGTATTTGACTCATGTTGGCCTTTGGGCGACTTCAAAATATTGAAGCACCTTTAATTTTTCTTCACTGGACCTGCTTTAGTTTTTACAAAATGTCATAGAAATAATAGAAATGTTTTCTTCCAGTTTGATGATTCAGAGAAGCTGGAATGCAATGATTAGGACGATTACATTTCATTGTTCCAATTAACTTTAATTACTTTGGGACCTTCGAAGCCTGGGGACGTTCGCTTTGCTGCTTACTTTGTACAGAACTTACAGCTTTCTTTGCGTAAAATATACAAAGTATTGTTGAAATTAAATTAAAATTGAAATTGGATGATTGCATTGATAGCTCTATGCTTTTACTCTTTATGAGCTTTGATTTAATTTATTTTTAACGAGGAACAGTTACATTTGATATATAAGTAATTATGAAGTTCCTCATCACTACATCGCATTAACCAATCTGTTAGTGTATTTAAATATATTGTATTTTCATGTAATATATAGTAACATATAAAGAGTTGTTCATAAGGAAGGCTTAAGTTTATCGGTTTAAAATTATAAAACCCTGATAATATGTAGTGTGTCCTCCTGAGTTATTTGTTATAATTACGAAATATGCTTTTTCTCTCTTTTTTTAATTAATTTTTCAGGTGCAGTACTTTTGTGGAGGTAATTGTCATGTTTTTCGTAGCGACGTGAGGGTAGATTACTAGTATTTTTATAATCATTATAACGATTATGATCACAGTGCAATTGTGTCTAATAAATTAAACACCGCATGTCAGTGATTTAAAACCAACTTTTACTATAGTCATCAATGTTTGCGTAGATATTATTATTGTACAGCGTAGAAAACACTGCAAGATTTACAGATGATTTAATTTAAATATATTAGTGATTCGAATTAAGTAACTTTCGAATTTTGCGGTTTGAACAGTGGAGAAATTAAAAGTTCCCAAGTTTCGCAATAATGTTACTGCCAAGAAGATTGGTTATCTAGAAAATTAGGTTTAAATCGACGATGGTATAAATTACATCTCGTTAAAAAATTTCGGTCTTTATGATCAAAAGTTTTAAAATATTCTGATTTAATGCATAAGTTGAACAGACATTCGATTTATATTAGCATTTGAGGGATTAAACATTGATAAGATCGATTTAAACAAGGTCTATGCAATGTGAGTTTCTCAATTTGGTAAAGACACATGATAACTTGTGTGATCGCGCCCATATATGTATGTATATGTTGTATTTATAATTAGTATGTACAATTCTTGCCAAGAAAATGACCCGATGAAATTTGCCGTTGCAAAGCATGTGATTAAAGACGGTGCAAAATATTACATTGTGTTGCATAGCCACTAGGTTATTTCGGGTAAACATAAGTTCACATTTAGTAATGAAGACAATAGAACAAAAACATCTAACAAAGTTTAACTGAAGACTGACTTAAATTAGCTCCGGCATAGAACCTAGTAGTTAGTATATGTCAGGTGAGAACACTATTAAGTCTAGTAGAAGGATTACACTATACATATAACTGCTCTAAAGCATTTCGGTTCGTGTTGCAAAGCCTATTATCACTTTCTTCCTAGTCAAAATGTTTCAGTGACATCTTTTATTTTCGATTGGCCAGCGCTTATCATCTATCATTATTTGGCCCATCTCCTCTGTTACTGAGCATATATAAAAGGCCGAGTTATAACAAAGAGATTTATACGCTTGTTGTAACACTGAAGGTGTTGTCGAATGGAGAGACTATGTGGCATCTTAAGGATGCTACTAACTGTTATTATTTGAGTTTTTAACTATGGCTGCCAGGCGGCAGTCCAAGTCAGAAGATATCTTGTCAGGGGGATCTGTGAGGGCGTTTCTTGGCCTCCGAATTTGATGACCTGTAAGATTAGGGGCGGATAAGTGGATTCGTTATGCTCCCTCGGGAGTGCCGCTAGCACCCTTTCCTTCTCTAAGGATGGGTCGCTTCAGATGAAGGCTTAGAGGCCACAAGACCAAAGCCAACTCGGGTGGTGTTTAGTGGGTAGGCCCCTAGGTTTCTCGGGAGTCCCACATAACCAGCGCAGCCGGCTGCGTTGGTATGCTATGAGCATTCACCACCCCACTCCCACGCTTTTCCGGAGGGTAGCCCATTTTCCATCTTCTGGGCGCAAAAAAAAAAAAACAAAGATTTATTAACATTCAATGATTATAATATACAAACATTACATTACACATGACACGGTACGACTGCTTAAATCACTAACTTTAGAAACGAATCATAGATCATAGAAATCATATAAATAAATCTCGCACAAATGTCATAACGGAGACTTAGATACGTTCGTATGAGACGCGTGGGAGTTACTTTCGCGTGAATTTTTTTACCGTTTGAGATATACAGAGTAACAAATGGGTATTGGAAAAACTCAGGGCCGGATTTCGTACATCTGAGGTGCGGTGAATATTTACGAGACGAAACATAGTTTTATCACAGTGTAAGAGTTTATAGTGGTGTAAAATAAAAATCGTTACTATGTACATATTTTGTGACACATGAGTCAAAGTAATATTATGTTGACATAAACAATTATGACGTGGGTATTTTTGTATAATTTTACAACGCGCGTACCCTCAGTACGACCCCGAACGCACTTAGAGATCCGTTAACGCCTTTTTACTTCACAGAACTCGCACGATCAATCTGTCTCTTACATCTGTATAAATGGTTCGTTAGGCTATGGCTTTACATAGAATAGGCGTCAGTGATCCTTATATCTTTGTACCGATTACACGAGGTTTTATTGCGTCTACGGAGTTCAGAATTTTGATACGTTCAGAAAGATATTGGATTAGAAGCGTATGTGATAACGGTTTATCGCTTGTAATGCAATTTATTTGAATTGGTTAGACAGCAACATTAAGAAAACTTGATATTTATCTGAATAAATTCATTAAAATTTTGGTGAATTCGGGCATTTTTGTTCCCTCCTGCCAAAGGTCGCTGGGCTCTGCACACGACTACAACAATAGGGACGGTACTTGCATGGTGGTATATTTTGACCGACTGGCTAGACACCGCCCTCCTTCTTAAACCCACCGTGAAATATTTTATATATGTATTTAGGTCGCAGTGCCAGAGTCAGTAATAATATTGCGATCCCCCGCTTCGTTTTTGGTCGGCGACGCGTCGGTGATGCTTTTGATGTTACTGATGTTCATGGGCAATGGAGACCACTTGCCAGTGGCTCGTCTGCTCGTTTGTCGACTCGTTACATAAAAAATATTGTGATCATTGCTCCCCTTTACAGATACACACACATACGTGCTTAGATGCTCTTAAAGATGCGTTTAAAGTTTAGAAATTTTGGTAGTCAGTATGCATGTCACTTATATTGTGTAAGTATTTTAAATTTATATAATACTAGCGACCGGACCCGGCTTCGCATGGGTGTACTTTTATTTTTAAACAGTTTGAGATATATTTATAATTTTATCTTTACAAAGGACATATTCAAAGTTGCATATGTCCGCTGCGTAAGTCGCGCGGTCGACTACCTATTTCATAGATGTGCCCGCCCCCCACTTCGTGCCCCCTCCCTCGTCGCCTTGTCCGTCAGCCAACGCTACGGCTGCTTCGCGTGGGACCACACTGCTTATTGCGCGGGGGCGGCGGCGGTGTTTATTTTCCTAAATTCGTAAAATCTTCCGAACAGAATCTCCGATTTGATTAATTCAAAAAGTTATCTATAGGTATTGAAACAGTTTTGAATATGAAATGATTTATTTGGATAAGGATTAATACGAAGGTACGGTTATCATGGTCTGATTTTGGTGAGCTTTTAAAATGTAAAAAGTGGTTATAGTGACATAACTACAATAGTTGGACATATAGTATTGCAACGTTATTTGTAGATATTGATATGTTCTCTAATATTGTAGAACATTGTTATGTTCTATCATCAATAGATACCGCAGCGTATGCGATAAAAGAAATTTTTACGCAATTTTTTACACCTTGGTTTACGTTACTGAAGTTTTAGCAAAGATTCCTTATTTTTTATAGGAATAAATAAAGCCTATGTTACTCAGAGATAACGTAGCATTCTAATGGTGAAAAATTTTTTAAAATCGGTTCAGTAGATTTTAATTTTTTTCGTTACAAACATACAAAAATACAAAGGTTTCCTCTTAATAATATTAGTATAGATTGTACTGAAGCTGACATATCTGAAGGCTCTGTTGATTTGAAACCTATTGTGGCCCATCTATAAAGCACGGAGTTCGCTTGTAATTGAGAAAATTTCCAAGTACTTATTTGAATTATTTCTGCATGTGATTTTGAATTTATACCATTGCGGACTTTACACATTGTAACTGTAGCGGGTACTAACGATTTTTGTATCTTTTTACCGATATTCCGACTCAATTACACGGACTAGTCCTGGCGAGATTGGTGGCGCGAAGAAACAGTTGACAGTTGACATTTGACAGACACTAATAACAGACGGATGATCCCGTCAAATTTACGTCTGGTTCGTTTAACATTCTTAGATACCATATCATGATAACGCTGACGACATTTACATGCATAGAACTCGACCTATATAGTTAAACGCAAAAAATTGTGAGTACCTATCATAGTTTACATGACGCACACAAGGACTATAAACATTTTCTAATTACGATCATCAAATGAATACCGATCGAGTCGGAACTTAATTTTTTTTAATATACACTCATTGGATTCTCTATGTTGCGGATGTACATATGATATCACAGACGCACACAACCCGAAACCAACATTTATCTGTCAGCCACATTTCTGCCCCGGCCGGGAATCTAACCCGGGACCCCACGCTCGGTAGGCAGGGTCACTACCGTCAAAACCCGGCTGAATTTTATCTGGTTTTTATAGTTTCTGAAACTCGTACGGCTGAGCATAGGTTCAGAAACAAAAAAAAACACCGAGCTTACAGAAGTAAAGCGCTCATGTAACTTCATTTTTTATACCTCCCGCTTGGTGATTGCGCTAGTTGTTAATTGCAACTTATACAAGAGTGTACTGACATTTGACACACGAAAATGAAAACTAGTATACCTAATTAGTAGGATGTATCAGGGTTTTTGTGGCTAGGTTCTTTTCACACAATAAGAAGCTTGGTGTGCCAGACTAGACAAATGAGGATTGGTGGACTTCACACATCTAGGAAAGAATTATACAGAACTCTTAAGTATACAGATTGATCACGATATTGTCCTTGACCAAAGCAAGTGATAGTGATTGTAATACACAAGTAATTTTAAAAATCTGAGGTGACGACACACGAATGCCCGTGAGGGAGACCGACGGATCAAACCATTACGATGCCACTGTGAACCTCAGTGCTGGTTCACGGTCCATTTATTATAATAAAGCTTTTCTTATAACGATATGTGAAAAATATATTATTAGGGGCCTGCCTTAACACAACAGAACACAAAACAATAGCTGTTCATTTTTTTTTCAATTTATTTTTTTGTTATTGTTGCGCTAATATCAGAAACGACATAAACGATTTCGTTCTGGTTTTCACAAATGTATTGCAGTAAGTATCACTTATTGCTTAAAGTTTGATATCATTGAAATCCGTCCATACATAAAGAAGTTATAAATTAATATTGTAATTTGTAATCGATTAAAGGAGAAAAACCCAGTCCTAGAACAATGCAGATGGTATTTCTAAGTGTAACGCGTCGTTTTTCTGAAGCGAAGCGAACGAGAGTGGTCGGCTAGTATAAAAAAAATTTGTTCATTCATAAAACAACATTATATTTCAGGATATAGATATAGACATTCAGGATATAGATGAGATTCAATTATAAGTTTCTCCATCAGTAATAAGTTAATCAACATTGTTTTAATCAGATGCCTATAGTCAAGATTCATTATAACTCTAAATGTATGTGTGCGTGGGCAAGTGTATATTTTGACTGAGTTGGTGAATGTATGAATGGTTTTGTATTTTTTTACTTATGTATGTATGGCGTATAAAATCAGACACAAGACATCTAAGAAACGTGATTTACGAGCTAGCTTGTTAATATTATAAAGAACATCCCAAGCCTTACTTCCACAAAGCGTAAATATTGTATGTTGACATGACAAAAACTTGTAAATACGTGGTGGAATAAGGGCCACTCAGATTGATCCGCATAAAGCTTTGTATACTTGGATTATGCGGATCGCTGTCGCCTTGCCTCCTATTTGCGGCATTAAATAATTTCTGACCACACTTACAATTGTACGCAAAAAGCGGATAATTTTTTTTTGTGAATAATTGAAAGAAACGAAAAAAAAAACATTTATCAATGCGCTGTTCAGCTTGTAGTAACTTAAAACATTTCGGGAGCGTAGGTTTTATAAGGGCATGAAATTAAATAAAAATCGTAGTTTTAACTATTACTGTAACTATCGTTGCATTTGAACTCTGCTGTATACTGCAGTCAACTGAGAGGGCTGCTATTTATGTATCCGGATCAGATCGGCCACATATAGAACAATATTAAAAAAAAAAGAATTACTACATTTAAAAATGGAAATCTTTGGCTGTTGAATAAAATTTGTTTCATGTGACCGTCAACCATATTTCGCGTGGCGTCTCATTTTGAAAATTGCATGTCTTTATCAAAACGGATTTATCTCGTGAACGTGTGTTCAGTGAGTTTAAACGTGGGCGGTCTATGGTCACGGATGAAATTAGGACAGTCGCCCTAGATCACCACAAAATATCGATGCTGTGTGAGAACTGATAATACAAGATCGTCATGTTACATACAGCCAGATAGAGGCGTCTCCGAGAATAAATGTGACGAGCATACTTAAGACATTACACGAACATTTGGCGGTAAAAAAAATTCCGCGTTGGATTTCGCACAACTTAAGTATCGATCAAAAACATGCTTGTGTGGATTGGTGCAAAAACACATTAAAAAAAATTAGTCGTGGTGAATCAAAAGCTGTTTATAATATCTACACAGATGATGAATCTTGCATCTATGCATATGAACTGGAAACTAAACAACAATCAACTGTGTGGGTGTTCCAATATGAGCCGAACCCGACAAAAATTATCGTGCAAAAAGCACTTTGAAGCAAATGTTCGTCTGTTTTTTTTGTATAAATAAACAAGTGAGTGCCAGTAGATAATCGTAATACGGTTAATTCTGAATGGTACACGACCATTTCTTTGCCAGACGTTCTTGAAGGAGTAAGAAAGAACAATCGACAACCCAGAATCATTCTCCATCATGACAATGGTAGTTATTACAGATCCGTTGAAACAACTCAATTTTTGGAAGAACAAAGGATGGAACTAACTGGTCATTCACCTTACAGCCCCGATTTGGCGCACAATGATTTCTATTTATTTCCAAACGTGAAGAATGATTTACGGGGCCAACATTTTTCGAGACGAGAATACGCCGTTGACGCGGTCAAAATGCATGGTTTGGAGACACTTCAATCAGAGTAGAAAAAGTACTATGAAAATTGGTTTCAACGTATGCAAAAGGGTATAGATGATCATGGTGAATACTGTGAAAAGCAATAAAATCATAATAAAAGATAGATGTTTGTTTGTTTTCGTTAATCCGGATACATAAATAGCAGCCTTCGAAATACATGATTCATTTATACATATAAGACAGCTTTGTTTTAACATGGTTACCGTTCATTCGTCTGGCGTCTTACGCGGCGTGCGGCTTTTGAGAGCGTGGGCATATGTGTGGGGAGTTCGGGTACCCCGATGAAATCCTCTATCCCCCTCTAGGGGGTCCACGGCCCCTTGGTAACAACTCCCGTTGTTGAGCAACAAGAAATCGTCGACAAATAATCTCAACTGCGTGATTCGGAAACTAGAACAACGTCATCTAGTTATTTTTTTCTGGACCGCTCTGCTTTCTCTTATTGAACATTGAACATCTGCCCACCATGATCTGATTAGCAATAATACATTGTTAACAAATTATTTATATACTACACTTCTATAAACAATGGGATATAGAAGAGCTTAGGCCGTTCAGAAAACGATACAACGAAATATAGGTATATCCTTATAGTACCTTAGATATTAATTTTTAAAGACAGCGTTTTTTTTATTGTTCGCTATGTATTCCATCGCCTTTCTTTCTTATATTATTATACGCTAACTATTTAAATAGGTAGGCGGTAAATAGTAATAGCTGTTTCAGTTTTTTTTAAGATTCAAGATTATAGTTCGTTTTTTGTTAAAATATTCACTTGTTCTTCGTACATTAGGGTCTCAATAATAATTTCCACGCCTATGAATGACATCAAAGATAAAGACGGGAATGAATTCACGTACGTGAACAAGGAATAGACAACAGCATGTGGCAATGATCATTACAACTTTTTAACGTGAAGAACGTGCTTGAGATGTTAGATTTGGGTAATGGCTGCCACAATTAAACTTCTCATATAAATTTCAAATCAATCCTTACCTTTAATTTACAAAGTTATGTACAAGTACTATCGAGAAATTGTACTTATTCATTTTCGAAGGGGTTTGGAGAGTTTATAGTTCTGAAGCACGTTTTGATTGTAAGCTTTCAAGATCATTATAAGTGCCATCGATTATCCGGTAATTTTAAACCAACGCCAGTTAGATGTCAATTCTAATGGGAATGATCGAACTAAATTCAAAGTTGCGTTCTATAGGAGATTATATAAATAAGATTTCCATAAAAATAATGCAGATAAAGTAAATGGATTTGGTAAATGGAATCTTTTAACAATAGTGTTACGAATTCTTATCTTGTTTTCACTTTTTCATAGGTTTCCTTTTATTCACATTGAAAAAAATTGGAAATTAAACTTGTCGGATATAATTGTATATAATATATATATTTAATGTAAATAGCCGACAAAAGAGCTGACGAGCCACCTGATGTTAAGTGGTCACCGTCATCCATGGACATCAGCAAGACCAAAGATATCACTGATGCGTTGTCGGCCAGGAAATGAGAAGAAAGTAAGAAAAAAGTACTGGCTGTTAAGCCCCCAGCCGGAACACGACGTGTTGTTTGGCGGCTGACTCGAGCAGGAGGGTGGTAGCTAGCCAGGCAGGCTTCACGGAAAGATAATAATGTTAGTAATAATTTTAATGACTGTATAATAATATAATATAATCCTTACGCGAAGCCCTACCACCAAGCAGGCTGGCTTCTGTCGTCTCTTACGACACCCTGTTCTGCTAGCATGGGATTGGGGCCAGTATTTTAAACCGGGCCAATACGGTCAATACTTTGAAAATTGTTTTGCTAAATTTAAGGTATGCTAATAATCATCCACTTTTGTTTCGAATTTTAATTTGCACAGTATTTTCAATTTTTCATTTAGAACATCCCATTCAAAATTAAACGTATTTCATCATTCATTCATGAACATCATAATCTTACACACTGCTGCAAAGATTCTTGTGGCTGTTAATATTACATAGATAGATCATTTTTATTTGTAATGAAAAAATATAGTTTTAAATGTATGGAGAAAACACGAAAAACTTATAAAATATCAGTTAAAAAGAGGCAATTATATCGGGTGCGGAATTCCAAAGTAAATATTACGCTTCCGAAACAAAGTGAGGCCTAGTTATTAGTTGTAATAATAAATGGCCTGTAATTTAATTAAAAATACATCTTTGCAGCGAATCGTACTAAATTACGCAACGCTTCGTACTTAATCTCGGCAACCATAAACTAACGAGGCGTTCCAAAGTAGGGCAAAAACCCGTGACCGCGTCTGCACTCGTAGCGTCCTAATGGATAGCTTGCAATCAAGCTTGTCAGATTATAACACCCAACTTGAAAGAGAAATAACCATTCGATGCTATCTTTATATATACATAGTCGTTGTGTGTGTTTTATTGGTTTTTATCACGTTTGAATGGAATGACTACGATTTGTAATACTTTGTATTAAATCCCTCGTGAAAGTTGTGTTTCGGAATGTTTATTTTAAATTTGTATGTAGGTATTTTGTATTACGAGAATGTATATTATTTTATATTTATCTTTCTCCCGCATCATTATACGTATCCTTCACTGACTTCTACGTTGATCTTTTCCGCGTGAGCCGCTGGGACCAACATCGATTGTGCATTCTAAAATACTTCTTTAAATTCAAGTACATAAACATTGTCTGGAATAGATCGCTTTAAGATTAAGCTTAAGATAAACTTTAAGATTGTTGATTGCCTGAACATGGTTTTGATAAGGATTGTAGCCTACTCATGCCATATACTAAGTTATTTTATCATATACAGTAATTTCAATATATTTATTTACACATAAAATATTTTACATTATGTTATATTTACTTTACATGCCTTCTCATTTATACATTTGTGGGCTATTGTAACATATACATTATTCTAATATATTTATATAAACAATTATATCCTTGACGGCTTTTGCATACTGAAGGTCAAGGTTATTGGTCACATTTATAAATTTTATAGCATCACCAGTGATGTCATTGCTGTCAAACTGGCTTTCCAATAACGCAAACCGAAGTTCAGGGTCCTCGGGTGAAACGGAGAAACTTTAATTTTTAATTTTCGCATGGCGGTTTCGTGGTCAGTGGAAACGCTCACACGGCGGGCTCGTCGTGTGGTTACTACGTGTTGACGCGAAACGGTCCCCCCCCAGAGACAGTAACTACGGGCGATAAAAATCGGGAAAGCGTACTTTAATTCCTTACTTCTTTCGTGTGTCTATGGTTTCTGACTATTGTGTGCGTGTTTCTGTTTGTAACTAGTGAATAAACCTGTCTTACCTTTTCTCGCTTGGGCTTTCTCTTCCTGCCTAAACTGTATACCGCTATCTACCACCATAGAATTTTACAGATCCAAAGTACATATATAAACTTATAAACGGCCATTTCCGTAGTTACGTAGTTACAAACATTCATACGTACATATAAACGTATATTTTAAACTACTGTAATGCGTATAAAAATTAATCACTTTATTATTAAAAACGAATAACAATTCAGTCACTTGAGCAATAGAACCATTTTTCATTCCAATGTATTCAATGAATGGTAACACAGGTTAACAGGTTATACTAATAATAACAAGAGTTATTTCGGTTGGACAGCCGAATAAAAATGCGTTAATTAATTTGCTTGTGTTAGCATTAAAGATATTGACATGACCTTTTGTGCCAATATTTCGGACAAATCATCACTTCCGGTGATGAAATCATTCATTAAATATAAATAATTTCTAGAATATTAATTGTATAATGAAAATAGAAATATAATACCAATATTAATTATTAAGTAGCAGAGACTGTCTTGTTTCCGCTACCATCTCTTTTTGTGCTTCCGGCAAAAATCAGGTGTAAGATTGCGAACATGTAACTCGATTGTCTCGGCTTAGCATTGAAAGAGTGAACAACTCGGAGGCAACGAAAGAGTGTTTGTGTGAAATAACTGCTCAAGCGATACAAATAGGAAGGAATAAATATGGTTATTTAGCAAACAGTTTTATTTTTGGCTATCGCTAAATCTTGTTAATTTTGGCCTCCCTTACAATATCCTAATATACAGTAGATGTATGTAACTATCAAATCAGGTTTTAAAGCAAAATGATTAATGCTAAATTGGTTGATTATTTTCAAAGATAAGAGTACTCGAACAAGTTGTATGTGAGTTTCATTAATTTAGTCACTGAGGTGTTGAACCCCGGAGTATAATATGAGAGTTTTTACTTGATATTCTTAATAACTAATCGATCGATTAATTGAATTGTGAAGTGATTCAGATTAAGTTTTTGCTTGATATCTAATTACTAGTTAAAAATGAACAGATCATAAGATTTCTTGATAAAGTCAGTGTTATTAAGGACCCATGAGTCTAACATTCTAGCTAGGTTATTATACTTGTACTGTATTTTGATGCCTACAAAAATATTTTATAGTCACTAAACACTCAAGTCCCAATCGCTGTCATTTAAAATGTCGTTATTAAATTCGGATAAACCTTACTCAATGATCCGCTCAGATAAAAAGAGAATGACTTACTCGTAATTAGACCATTGGTTCTCACGCGAAAAGGTCACAAATATATAGACAAACAATGACTGTGTGTTTACAAATTGCAACATCTACTTGTCTAGACAGACAGAATTGCTTGATCATGTAGAGTCTAGATTCACAGAAAAACTGGTAGTTTCACGAGAGATCCACAAGTCTGATTTCTATGATTTTTTTTTATTATGGAAGGGTTGTTGTTAATTAAGGTCATAGAACACATTCACTTCTGTATCGGTATACAGTAGACAAAGAGTCGTTTTAGTTTATATAGTCACACATGTCGAATAATAAAGCTTTGTAATGGCGGAACTTGACCTCCCAGAAATATCTGTAATAACAAATATGGAATAAAAATTTTACCATTATTAAAATAATTACGGGGTCGACAGTAGGTTATATATGTATATGGTAGACAGATTTTAACATTTACATTATACATGTTTTCGGTTTATTTTCATTGCTAAAATCTACAAATAGCGACCACATTTTTCACGTGAATAACTGCAAATAGTCGTTTTGAATGTACGCAGTCAATACCAAATCCGAGTTCCCTGATAGATTCAGTGAAACGATCAAAATTGCGCGGCGGTGAATGAAACTACAGCACTGCTGCCAATCATGTTTGCTCTGGCAGGACTGAAGTATTTTCGGTTGCAAATCGCATGTACTTAGTGAAAATACATAAAATTTAATGTAATAAATTGTATTATACTTACTTTATTTGCGTTATTATTCGGTGCGTTTCTATCCAGTCTTAAGTCGAAGCCAACCTGCGCTGCTCTTTGTGCATCTTGTTGAACAATGGCCAATATTTTGGTACTAGATTCCTTTATTATCCCTGTCTCTGGTCTTTATGGTCTGTATATCGTAGCGTAATCTCAATCATACCCGTGCATGATTGTTGGGTTGTTTACGTGCCTATTATTTGGCCATGCCACACGGATGTTAAATAATCCTAGTGAGTCAGTATACTGTGTGAGCGTTCATTTCAAAAAAAGGTATGATGTTTAAGGGGACTCCATCTTTTCTTAATTACAATATTCCGCACCCAGGTTGCACCTATGGTAATGATGCTAATTTCCTTCTGTTAGAGGCTAATGAATTTTGAACCACCCGATTAAATCCTGCATGTGCATAGTATTTATAGTGAGGTGCCAACCTATTATTAAAATTTACCAATCAAACACAAAAATATTATTAGAGTCATCAATTTCATATAAAAATTGTTCTTCATGATATCAAACTGCCTATTATTAATTATCTGTGACACGTAGGTGTTGGTTAGTAAAATAACAATATTATCGCTCGCTTGTGCCAACGTCTACAATAATATAGTCCGTACTCGTATCAGATATTCCAGCAAATAACCTTTTAATCACAGCGGACAGAACCAATATTAGTTCGTGAGGCAACTAAACAGAGTTTATCTTGGATAAACTTTCATATACTGCAAGAGTGTGGGTTAAGAACGGCCGTCACACCCCTATGCGTATCTATAAATGAAAATCGGTCAAATTCGAATCGGTCTAGCTATAAGTAAGGTTTCGTACTGAAAATTTAAACCAACTAGGTCAATTTAACTTTTTCCGCTTAGTAGATTCGATGGAAATCAGACATGCATTGTTCCTATCAAAAGTCTGTTTTTTTATGCGGTTTACGGAATCCTGATAATCTGGTACGTGCCGTCAATAGAACTCAATCAATATTTTTGGCTTCTCACGTCTCCAGTAACCTGGCGTAGACTTACGGACTATACTAGGAATATAAACGGAGTGGATTTTATAAGTTCTACTTAAACAAACCCATTGTCCAACGTTGGGAGAAGCATCGATACGAGATTTTGGAGGCGCCTTATATGTCATGCTTGCTAAGAGGGTTCAATTGTTTATATGGGTTCAATTCAAGGACGATAGAGCAAGCTTATACTCCAAACATGTGTAAAAGCCGACACGTATAAAATACGAATAAAAGCTCTAGCATATAGCTTAAACTAAAGATTAGAAAATCTACAATCATAGTGATATGAACAGATTTGAAATTGATGTACATCGTATCGATCGTAGGACCTCTATCTAGAATTGAGGTGACTTTTCCGTATATTTACTCCACCAAGCTTCTCTAGTTATTATTGCTGAAAATGGATGTAGTTTCCAATTGTCAGGTCTGACGTCGAAAACATATAAATTGCAGAAGGGAAACTTGTATGGATTGGAGACTGGGAGATTGAAGACCGCACCATAACTGTCTTACTAATAAGATTTGAATCTCCTCACACAATGTGAGAGATAAAATTCATAGTATATTCAAATATTTGACATTGTCATACATACTCTTACCATTGAAACATTACAAAGATTTTCAGGTGTGCAGGTAAGAAGATTTTCTAAGAAGAAAAATTAGAATATATGAAAGAGGCAGGATATTAACCCGGTTATAGCGTATTACTAGACAAAATATAAGACTAGTGTCGTGTTTTAGATGTCCGCAACACTGCTTATTATGCCAAGTGGCTTCTATTTGCACGTATTTATTTGATCCATCTGCAAATCCGTGAACCAACAGAAGTGATTTGTTCCATAGATACGATTTCTAGCGTCGTGGCTTTTCTTAACTCTTGTCAGGTTTTGTACTACGACCGAGGATGTAGTATGCCTGTCTGTGATAAATTAAAAAACTTAACTACTGTAAAAATACATAATAAGAGCATATTTTATAAGTAGTGATTTGCACGTTTTTATGCTACCCTAAATGTCCAAACTTGGTGCATATTAAGATCCAACACCAGACGTCAACAATCACCATTTCACATTTAATTTAGATAATGTAAAACTTGTTTGATATTGTTTTTGAAATCAGACAAATTCAGACAAGACATTCAGATGCATTTCATTACTATCCAACACGGTGTAGCGCAAATAATAATTCAACGAAGTGAAGTAAAGCTTTCTAGAATACTTCAGAACAAAGTTTGGTCTACCCGTTGCATATACTGCTGTGTATATGATAAGGATCGTGAAAATTGAACTATGGACAATAGATATGTACCAATCGATACGGATGGAACTTCATTCTTTGGTGAGTGGTGTTATAATGGAATAATACTGTGGTTATCAAGCCGAGTAGTTTGTCGCACTCACCGCTATAAAATCGATAGAACACGCAACGAGAGTTTATTTACCTCTATGGTACACGTAATAATAAAAATTAATTTAATTAATATTAAATTATAAATTAGACAACAATTACGAGATAAATTTAAAACACGTACTTGAGACCATGTTATAGTTGATAGTATCAGGCGTTACTTTGCGGAAATTCATTATTATTGAATTAGTATTCATTAATGAGACCATGTTATGTGGTGGACTGAAAGTCAGTGACGTGGCGGAGAGAATTTTTTATACAAATGCTGCAACTTTTTGGGTTACATTTACATAATAAAGGAATATTTTTTGCGTGTTGTGTGTGTTGAAAAAGTTTAATTATATAGCTGCAGTACGTTTCAATTGCATTATACTTTTAACACATGGTATCTATAATTTTTTACCACCTAACAAACTTGAATTACCTGATAGTAGTAGTCATATCAAACGCACCAGTACGCTTTGTCGGCAAAGATAGAAGTGAGAAGTGGAAGTCAGAGTTGTTTATTGTATTGAAACACGTTAAAATATTTCACGCTTGTTCTACAAGGAAATTGGTAGTTGGACACGTAGGGAAAGAAATAGATGGTACAGAGTTTAGCGAAATCAAACACAATGAACTTGCTGCTATTTTCTTGCATTATAGTGATCAGAGTTTATGATGAGCAGGAGCTTGGACTCGTGGAAGGATTAATACGGCATAGAAGTATCTAAGTACTAACTAATGGTCAATTGTAATCAAACCTCTTAATAGTCGCTTTTGCTAGTGAACATCTATCTTCTTTGCAACCTATAAATATGCCGCCGATGGCCTCTTTTCACAAATTGAGAGCGTTTAAGATCATAAACCACCACATTAACCAAACTCGGATAGGTAGATTTTACACATCTTCAAGAATATCACAAATCATTTAATTGAAGCCGGTACAAAACAATGAATTGAGTTACAGATCTCATAGGTGATATAATACATACATACCTGAATAATAATAATCGCTTTGTGTTATCGTTGAGCGCAATATTGTTTCAAACGTAATGGAAATCAAGGTTCCTTAAAATGGCCTACTTCACAGTAGATTCGCTCAGTACAAGGTTGTTAAAAGTAATTAATCATAATACAATTGCTTACTTTACTTAGGTTACTTAAAGCAGGCTGCTTCACAGCAGAAATACTCAATACGAGATTGCTTAAAATTGCGTACTTTCTAGTATGTTAACAACGCTGGATGAACCACATAAAAGCTTTTACATAAGTATTAAATGTCCGTCTATATATTTCATATATCATATTATATGTCATATTATTGTAATTCTGTTACTGACTTATTTCTACGACGGCAAATATTTGGATTCATTTACAGCTGGGCCTTTTCTTTGTTTTAATTTTGTTTCTACAACAGACGGAACACGACGATTGTCGAGATACATTAATAACGAATGGCTTATGTCTCTGAAATTACAGGTACAACTTGTAATTTACTAGGAAACACGATATACGGCTGGTAATTCGATAACATGCATGAGTTGCATTCTCATTTCATATGAAACGGATTATTATTTCGGCTGGAATAAACTATGCATCGTATTGGATTTATTGTCCTGTTATAGTTACTAAAAATTGTTATTTACATTGCTTTATATTATCTTTACTTTGCCGTTCTGTCTTCCTCATTACGGCTTACAATTATCCCTGTGCTGGTGTCAAGCCCAGTTTTTTCTGACAGAAGATTGAACAGATAATGAAGATTGACAGACTTAACACGGAACATTATAGAGAACTTCATGATGTGTAAGTTTTATCAAGGATTCTTACACCGAAAACGCTGATAAGTAATTTATAAAAGCCGGGACCTACAACTTATTGGATC
>PDGT01000105.1:962421-982457 GCA_003671415.1 Megathymus violae | reverse complement strand
AAGACGAGAAATGGTTTAGAAGTTTGGGATCGCTTCTGCGGATGCCTAACTCGGTCGATCATTTGAGACTGACACAAGATGACAAAATTGACAAAACGATGACTTGTATTAAATAAGTAATATAACAAAATAAATTTTATGTCAATTCCTATTTAGGTCAACAACGAAATTTTTTGATTTAATTGTTTTTTCATTCACTTTTTCATCCACTATGAGGTTAAAAATGTATTTGAACTTGAGTGGATGAATAAAGAGCATTTTATTAAAGATAGATTTTTTTTTTCATAAAATAAGTTAATGCTTGACAACAATCCCACCTGATGGTAAGTGGTGATGAAGTATAAAATGTTGAACGCACTAACTTATAAATAGCCTATTCACTCTCCTCTTGAAGACTCCCACGTCGTAAGTAGCCGGGAAAAAATATGTATATGTAGGGAGAGTGTAAACTAATAGTAGGAATTGAAAAAAAAAACTAACGTTTTCGTAATTTTTACCTAACTCTATGTTTTCTGGGCCCTCAGGAATTCAAGCCTTGGCACTGACGCGTAAATATAGAAACGAGACATCTAATAGACAGCAGATCAGTCGCTTAAAACAATAAAACCTACCAAGGATGTGTTCTAGTTTCCATTTTTCTTGTAAATACTTTTCTTAAACGATATTGTTTCCGTCACAGCACTCAGAAATGATAATGTCTATAATTGTGCTTTCAAGCTTTTATGTTGTATTTATGACAATGCGTTCAGAAATAAATCATATCAAGACCGAAATTGTCAGTGGAAATAGAGATTTAAACGTTGTCTATTATATATTTTTTGGAAATTGTATAGAGTTGTTTTCAATGTTAATTTATTCATCTTTGGATTTACGAGTATGTACATATCTATTACATTGTAGAAGTTTACTGCTGGATAGTCTTTCCCTAATAGGCACCACGCCTGCAACCACTGTGAATCTAATCTGAAGAAAAATGATTTTTTTTATCAGAGCATCAGGGTCTGGTTAGGAGATACTCTTTTACATTTTGCCAAGGTGCAGACAATATCTGAGGAGGTTTACGTTATGTTTTTTTTATTTATATACTCTGTCAAGTAAGTCGGTATTTTTGTTTCATTATTTTTAAAATTTTTATATTCTTAACTTCGTAACATTTACTCACTTAAGTTGTTGTATGGAGCTCTGTTCACCTTTTTTAATGGAGGGCGTTGATCACTGCAACACAGTTTATACTTATGCAGGATTAAATATTAATATTATGAATTTTAATGTTATCAGGTCTGTATCGTAGCGAAAGACTTTTAATTGTCCATAGTGCGCTGAGTGACTTTGAAACCATTAGAAGGTGAGGCTTAAAAATGATATGTTCGGATGAAGGGCTAGGATTTGTAAATTATAACTGGCAGCACACTTTGGGCTTTATGTCTTTATTTATGCACATTAGATAAAAATGACTCACTTTATCTAATTAAATATATCCAGTTGGGTTAAAATTTAAATTGTTTTAACAATCACATACAAGGAAGTTTTGTGCAGTTATCACGTTAAAATTTCAGGACACGTTTGGATTGCATTAATAACAGTAGATTATGTTCCTTCAAAATCCCACCAGGTCCCCGCAAAACAAAAAGTAAAAGTTCTTTAAAGGTTTGGTATAGTTCTAGCAAAAGATCGATATGTCCCTGTAATATCCAGTGCTGCTTATGGTATCCAAATTAAGTTACGCTGGGAACTATCACTCAAGCGCTCAATACTACACACAGCTACAACTAGCGTCACACGTCCGATCTGTACTACGTCTGTTACTAGACAGAGTTTTGTTTATCATAATGCACGCTCGGCAAAAAACTCCTCTACCTACTGACCAGTTGACAACTACCTTCTTTATCGGTATACACGAGATACTATATTAACTCTATCGAACTGATACTTACCAGATTTAATATTTAGAAAATAATCGTAATTATTTCCTACATAATATCGATATGTCACTAAAGTTAAAACTACATATGTATATGAGTATTTTTGTTTATTAGTATTAAATTTCTTTCTACGAAAATTAATTGATTGATTACGTAAGCTACTGGATTCACTTTTATAGTAACTTTATATAATTATTTATTTGATTATTGTTCTTACCCATATATAAATAAAAAGACTAAAATTGTTTAAATGTTAATGCATATTATCTCATTCTTGGATTGATTTTGGAAATATTCAACTTCAATGCCATTGTTTAAGTACAAAGTTCCAAGAATTTTAATATAAAAGAAACATCTATTTATTAATGAAACCTCAAGCAAACATATGGTGTTACTAATAACAATGGGTACTATTGTAAATTATTACGTTTTACGGGCAGGTGTGAAACTGTATTTTTGTATTGCCAAAATTAATTCTTAGTAAAGTTATAGGTTATTACTAAACATATCTATTTTAGAAAGTACTAAATATATATATTTGAACAGTTCTTATGTTTGTAGATATGTTTTTATCAATATAATGGAAGTAGATTTATCTGGTGTAATTTCTTCACTTTGCTGCTCTTTTAAATCCTACCGTTTGCGGTAAGTTAATGATGTAAGACTGAGACGGATTTATTTGTGAGAGATTAATCTACCCCCATTATATTAATAAAATACATATCCAACATGTTGTCACCGTGAATATTATCCTAATATAAATCGACTGCTCAATCACCCTATTCTGGCTTCTATCAAAGTTTCACATAGCGTATTCCGAAATTAGTATGGGAAGCCAGTTGAATTCCCATCGGTCCTTGATAAAGCATTAATCAATTGCGGCCTTAAAATATCAGCGTAAACTATACATTAAATGTAGAGACGAGAAGTTCTTGCTTAAAATACTTCATACTTAATTCATTATTTTATCTTAAGGATTTAACTAATAATAGTTATAGGATACAATAATAATTATATTTAACTTAAGATTGTAGTTATAAATATTATAACTTTTGTAATAGTTATTATTGCTAATGCTTACTAGTAGTGCTGCTAGAATAACTAGGATTGGTAGTAGTACCTATCGCTACTACTATTTCTGTTTCCAGAGCAGCAGAATTTTGAAATGTTAGAATTCTGTCTTTTAAATGGGTGCAAGTGTGTTCTCCTCCAACTCAACGTGCCCTGCTCGCGGCGCATCTTGTCGGACAACTCACGTGGTTCAGATGAAAGATTCCTCCTGTAGTTGTTGGGTTCTGTGCCACTCAGTTTTAATCTCGATTATTCATACTTCTAGAATCGTCCGCGAAATGTTTCTAAATGTTCCGGTTGCAGTGTTGAAAAGCGATAGTGAGACCGGGGTTTTCTCTTCAATTTTAGCCGGCAACGCGTCGGAGATGCCTTTGGAGTTACGGATGTCTATGGACGGCGGTGATCACTTACCATTAGGTGGTTCGTCTGTTCGTTTTCCGGCTATTTACATACAAATCGCGTCTTGTATGACTTCTTCTTCATATCAAAAACGCTGTGTTGATGTGGTAAGTAATCAACTGGCTGTTTCGACGAATCGTTTTACTCCCTTTAGAGTTGCCTCAGACGCAAAAACTTTCATTCCTGTAGTTGTTTGCCTGTTATATCTAGTTTTTTTTTTTTTAATTTTATAGGCGAAAAATGTTAAAAATTAATGCTTTCCGATACTATAGACTTAGTTGACACAATCATGAGTGTATACCGAATAAAACTATAATTCTGAGAATCTACATACTTTGAGAGGCTGATTTATAGAAGTTAATTGCTAAGGTATTAAGTGAATCAAAGAGGAATAATCAAAGCAGGAACGTTATATGTATATCAGAATTCATATATATTGTTTAATTATATCCTAGAATATTCAACCTAAATGATAGGATAGCATTGGTACAAACACGAGAAAGCGTAATGAGATCCGGCAAAAGAATTACTCACTTACTAAAGTTAAACACACACTGTACTATTTACGGAGTATTACTTTGCAGTTAAACCAGCATTAGCGGCAACTTGCTCTGTGTGGATTGGATAAGCTTATTTATGACAATAGCTACCAAAGCAACGTGTTACTTGTTGGTAAGTTGTCACCATGCAATTAAACATCAGTAGTACCAAAATAAATTTTATTATAAGCATTCATTCATTCATCGATTGAGACATCTGTCGGCACGGTTGGAACTAAGATATTCGTTCGTTAAACTAGTACAATTGTATTAATTTTAGTACCAATACCGTTGCATAGATGGCTAGATAGATGGATGGTTTTATATGATAGAAAACTTTAACAGGATATAAATGTATATAAATATTTATATTAATTGTGATTATTTAATAAAAGTGGGAATTGACTTTAAAATGAATTTGTTATATTACTCTTTACATAGAAGGTTGTTGAAACACTTTACAATAAGGCTATGTGTGCTTTGTAATCTATACTAATAAATAAAATTGGAGTGTCTGTTTGTAATATTAAAATAACCGCTTTCTACTACATGCATATGAATGTATATACGGTACATATACTAAAATAACATTTTTTACAATTTTTGTCTGTCTGTCTGTTTGTTCCAGATAATCTCTGAAACGGCTGAACCGATTTTGATGGGACTTTCACTGGCAGGTAGCTGATGTAATAAGGAGTAACTTAGGGTACTTTTGTTTCTACTAAATAACTTTTTTGTTAAATTGCACGCGGACGTAGTCGTGGGCACAGCTAGTGTTACATACGCAACAAAGTAAGCCTGAATATTTTATGAGAAATAAAGAGTTAAAAATCGAATAAAAATTTCACTCAAATCTCAGGTGAACGTAAACTTATTAATAAAAAAGTCAAGCGCGTGACTTTAAAGTCCAATGCGAAAGTCATGATGACGGAATTAATGAGATTCATTTTGACGTGATACCAAAGTAAAATTCTGTTTTCTTTAGTATTAAAATTCTTTGAAATACTTTATATAAAAGAATTAAAGAAAGTGCACAAGCAACGGAAAATATTAATATGTTAAAAGTTATTTGAAGTTAATTACTATTATTCACAGAATATAACATTGTCCATTTTGAGATATAACCATCAAAGTATACCGTGTTATGTATCATCTATGTAGATATAAAATCGTTCGAGTAATAAATAAAGAGCTGTCACATAAACAGTTAGACAGACGGACAGAACGAAACAAAAGGGTTTTTGTCATTTGGCTACAAACTAAACCCTAAAAACTAAAGTAAAAATATTTATGACTCCCCGAATACAAAAACTTCGGAACTTACGGAAGTTTAAAAAATTCAGTACAATTTTAACTTTAAAAAGCGCCAGTCATAAAACCTAGGAGAAAATTTTTTACGTAAAACATCTATTTTTTACTTCTATCAGGGGTTAAGGTTCCCCTGCATAAGGTTTCCCTGCATTAAGGTTTTTAAGACTTAAATAATTTGCGGTAAAACTTTCTAAAACATTTTAAAACGGTACTTGTTAACAGATATAAAAATTTATAGTGAAGTGTCTACTATTTAAAAGCATTCCAAATGCGTTATATGTTATTCGTTAAGTCGGTTTTGTAAAAGTATAAAATTTAACAACTCCATAGCTCAGATAGGAGTAACTGCGAGCCGAGCGAGGGATCCTGGGTTCGATTTCCGGCCCGGGCAGACATTGATGTAACAGATAAATGTTTGTTCTCGGATATTGAGAAGTGTTTGTGATGTCACATTTGTGTACGTCCATGCCACCCGCAACACAAAGATTTCTAGTGCGGGGGTGTGAGTGTGTGAACTTTTTTATATTTTTTATTTGTAACTATATATGCACACCATTATTTTGTAGTATTTTTGTTGATTATTTCAGTATTGGTTTCGGAATATCAGCCCTCCCATGAATCTTTGAGTCCAAGCCAACCTCTACTGATCGTAGTGCATTCTACTAAACGGACGAGACTATGGCGTCAAGGTTCCTCTTGTTGGCAGTTGCTGAGCTCTACCACCTATATTAATTTTCAAAACACCAGGGAATGTTTCTACAGTTCTCTAACTGCTTGGCTAACTACGACAATTCTTTTAGTACGAATTATGAAATTTTATATCAAATTTCGTTTGAAGTCGGTGTTAAAATTGAGCTTACCGCTTCCTTTCTAATGCGGCGATGCTTTTAGTATCACAGACACGTCCAAGAGGGGCGTAGATCACTTAATATCAGGTTAGGTTTGACCGTTAATCTTTTACATACAAAAAATAAATCAATAAAATAGAAAAAAACAACAGACAACTGCAAGTCGAACAATCGTCTTTAATATAGTGTACTGGCACTATTATTATTATTGTTTGGCTACGATTTAACCCAACGTATACCTTTAGTGCAACCCAAATTAAGGCATGCTTGAAGCTGTTGTGACACAATTGAAATTTTAAAGAAATCCAGGTTACAGCCTTCAGTGACACAAAAGCAAAAAGGAATTCCATTACAAGCCGTACGATGGAAAAGGTTGATGCGATCCGCTTTGTGTAAGACAAAAGGTATCTATGAGATAAGAATACCGATGGTTGCCTTTGATATTATGAAAGTTCAAAAGCGTGTAAAAAAAAGAAAGTTCAAAAGAAATATATGTAAACTGGTTTCATTAACGGGATGTCCTGAAAAGTTAAAATAAAACACAGTGACTAGCAGGTAAATATTTTGAAAGGCACTGAAACTTCTGCGTGTACTGGATTGTAATCCTTAGTATTTCTCTTATTTAAGCATCCCAAAGCTTTGGCACAGCCTAAAAATATTTGTTACATTTTTTATTTAATTTACTTTTATTGTAGATACGTCTCTACTGTTCGTTCAATATTTGGTAACAAGGCCTATCCTGATATTCCATTTAGTTAACACTTGCAATATTTTTGTTATTTCGTGAAACTGTTGATAACCTCGTGAAACGAGGTATTACGATCGGTTATGTACCCGGATGTTACCCATAGCAACGCTACAACTACGTAAGACAGAAATTTGTCTTGATAAGAATCTTTAGATGTTTATCAAGATGTCATGGTGAACCCGAATATTTTCGATAGCAATGTCAGAGTTAAACCATCCAGATACAGCCATTGTGCTTAACCTCGACCGATTGGTTTTGACACGTACCTAATATATCCCTAGGATGTGAGAAAAATCTGTGACAAAGTTCGGACGACGATATAAAGTTTTGTTTTAAAAAAATATATTGAATGAAAAAAAAAATCAGTTTGAAGAAGGTGAATTATTGGTTCATCTCCTTTTTTTCACCCTTAAAATATAAGTGATCCCAAACGGGAAGTATACCCTGTCAAACAAAAACGAATATTATAAATCGGTAATAGGCACTTGTTCTGAGGTAAGAAACATAAAAAAATACAAATGAATTCAGAACTTCCTTCTTTTTCGAAGCCGGTTTAAAATAGATAGTTTGGCATTTTGTTAAATATCAAAATTTATACAATGATATAAAATCTAATGTGGTTAGCAAAGCTTCGTGAAGCAGATGGTTATATAATAAAACATGTTATATGTCTCCCCGTTTATGTCTATCTTTTGAACCTTATCTTGAATTATGAATGTGAAATCGTCTTTAAAATTCACCTCACGTGCAGACAGATATTTTATATAAGGTTCATCGTTTTTATTTTTATCAACAATACATTCCTATTTAAAACTCTTCAACAAGGGTTCAGTATGTCCAAATACTTTTTGTTTTGAGCTAGCCTTCTAAATCTTCGGCATACACTAGATGGGCTGTTTTTTTCAAGCAATCCTTTAATAGAGACGTCGATATTTTTGGACATCGATAAAAAACTATAAAAACATTTTTTACTTATTCTTAAGATCAAATTAGTACACACTTTTTAGTTTCAACGAAAAGTTCATTTACATTCCATCCACAAGTCATAGCTTAATGATGGCTGTGAAGTAATAGGTGTTAAGATGGTGACAAAGATCACCGTGGGCTCCAAAAGGCCTTAAGATGCTCACTTGCAATTTCAAGATTCTTTACTGAAAGAATGCTGATTCAACGAACATGTATTCTGGTTCTGATGGTAGATTAGCATTCAATCTAATACATATGGATACATATTATCATTATCATCACAACCAATAACTATCCCAATGTTGGGCTTAAGTCTCCTGTCGTAATGTGAGATCTTACCTTAATACGTTAACCAATTGCCATTTCACCGTTGTTTCTAGATAAAAGGTGTTATCCCGGCAATAAATAACATCCATTCCTTGGAAGTTTGAAGTAAAGATCAGTCAATAATGCCATATATTGTTAGAATCGAGTTTTTTTTATTATTTTTTTAGAGGCATCGATGTTACGTGATATGCGGTTTACTACTTTCAGATTATTTTACTTACGAGTACACTAGTTTATAGTTAGACTGGTAAATATTACAAATTGTGTTACATAACTGCAATTGTTATTGCGTTGTGTTTGGACAAATACAGAATGACATTCCCACGTAACAATCCAAGTTTCATTTAAAGTTTTGTTTGGCATAAAACCTAGCCTAGTTATATAGCCTAGTTATATAGATACTTATTATAAGAAGGTATGTCGTTTGTTTTTCTTTAACTCCCGCATGAACAATTTTCGGCGTCTCTTTAAGTGATTGAATAACTTCTGAAAGACTTATTTCATACAGGTCATATTCCAAAAATATATTTTTGTCCATGTGTCACATTCATTATTTTCAATTTATCAACTAATATTTAAAAACTGATATGGTTCATATTTAATATTGTAATCTGCCGGTAACTATTTTTCTTTTTACCCGACTTCGTTCGAGTTAAACAATATTCTGATTATAGGTTGAAAATACAGATCTAAATGAACACAAATGGAGACATAGTTGACGAATATTATCGTAACTCTAGGTAATTTATTTATATTATATAAATACAGGATATATAGCTTATGTCCATCCAGAATAATGTACAATTGTTATGGTAAAAAAATGTTCAAATAGGTCCTGTAGTTCCGCAGTCAACTAAACCCAAGTTACAGCTGCCCATCAAACGATATTTGCGGCATAAGTTTGGGATCTTGCTTCGGGATTGCAATCCGAGAGCAGAGTAAAGAAGCGAAGACAGATTATCGTCTCAAAACTGAGCGCTATATAAACATTAATGCCTAAAGTTTTAGCTTCTAAAGTTGGTGTGGACTAAAGCCTGAATTTTAAGATAGGAAATAAAAATTTCTTTAAGCTATATCGGAAAGCATTTCCAAATTCTATTCTAAAGTTTAGCAGTGACTACATCATATCGTAGGTAGGAGAGTTTATTATTCTCTATCAAAGATGATGATAGGACTGTTCTACTGTGGGTGAACTGAGGGATTAATTGCCGACTCAACTATCGAAAATTCGCAAGACTCAACGACTTCTATCTACGACAAGAAAATGTATGTGTATGCTCTACAAAGCATAAAATCGTTCATACTGTGTAATTTTATGTTACTGCTTTTTATGTATATTTTCAGGATTTTATAGGAAACCTAAACTAATCTAAACTAGTTATCTTTCGCTAATTAGGTAAGGTTAGGTTAGTTACATAAAAAATTGTAATTTTTGGCTATATTACATACAAATTTATATGCTGGGCCTAAGGGGTACTCACAACAAACACGAGGTACTGTGTTTCCATGATTCTCGGCAAAATCTGGGATTTCACCGAAACGCTCGTTGGCCCTTCGGAGATCATTTCCAGCGCTTGACACCTGAACTGATCCGGACTGCATCTAAGCTCCTACCGAACATCAGAACAAAGGTGACCTGCCACCAACTCTATGCCGGAATCGTCTCGTCCATGGCGCTCTATGGTGTGTCTGTATGAGTCAGTGCTTCGACATTCAAAATCAGGGCGGCGCTATATCGGCCACAGCTAATCGTGGCGGTCAGAGAGACTTGATCATACCGCACCGTATCGCACAAAGCCACATCAGTATGCCTCCCTTAGACCTTGTCACCGAGGTACTTTCGGAGGTGTACGAGTGTGTACGTCATGTGGAGGCACGCGAGCATGGAGATCGTCGACCGAAAGACCGAGGAGGTTGAAAGGTGGTGACAGACCGCCTAGTGTACAATATTAGAAAAGTAGATGAGGTGCCTTGAGCGGCTGACAGCCGGTTTGTGAACTAAACAACTTAAAGAGTGTGTGAACAGATGACATAATTCCCTCATCTATCGGCTGCTGCAGATTCTGTCGGGTCATGATAGCACTGACAGATATCTATGTCTTATAGCCACTAGGGAGCCAATGGCGGTGTCATAACTGTGCATGCCGTGATGACACAGCCTAGCATACTATGGAGCAGTGTCTAGCGTGTGTGCCCGAGCGGGAGACACTGAGTTCAGTACTGAGGAACAACCTCTCGCTTCTGGTTGTGGTCTAAGATATGGTTGGAGACGACAGGTTTTGGAGGGCAGTTGCCTCTTTCGACGACAATGCGAAGTCACAGAAGAAGGCAACGGAACATACCCGAGAGGATGATCCCCTCTCGGCGCAAAAGGCGGGCGTATGGCAAATAATTGCCGGCTCTGTAATGAGAACCGGTGACAAGTCGGGGATAGTTTGCCACTCGGCATCCCAGGCCCTCACTGAGGAAATGGTGCGCCATGTATTCTGGCACACCTCTTCATTTTTTGTTAACAGGGTATGAACGCTATCCCGTCCCCGTGGAAAGTCCAAGAAAGTGGATGGCACGGGCGAGCAGGTCCAAAATTAAGGTAGGTTAAAATTAAATTAAAATTTAGTTAGTTAGTTTAAATTAATTAATTAAATTAAATTAATTAATTATTTAAATTAATTAAAATTAAATTACATTAAATTTAGTTATTTATTATTAAAATTTAGTTATTTTTCCAAGTCCAGGCCCATCGTTAAAATCATGGACGAATGCGAATGAGTAACCCTGATTCAGGCCAGTAGTGATGCGAAGGAAAACCTGTGGTGGTTTTAGTCGGCATGACTCGTCCATAATCTTCACAAAGGGTGAGTATCCATTAGGATTTTTCCATGAAAACAAAAGGTAAGACATAATTATTAAAGTGCAAGAAATTTCTAATATAAAATATGTATAAATAAATTTTCTAGAAATTTGTTGGATATTAATTCCCAACATCGCAATCCGAGTGCAAAGCAAAGTGCTGTAAGATAGATTATCTTCTCGGAACACTACGCAAACACAGTCGACTTTGCTTTTCGCCATCTACTTTTTGATACTTCTTAAACTAAGTACAACGCTATAACTTTCAAAGCTATAATGAAAAGATGAGTGCATTTTGAGCTGGCTTCGTGAAGTCAAAACTTTTATCTGTATACAGTAGAAAATTGGACGCAAGTATATTTTAAAGATAAGCTGTTGTTATTACTGTAGAAGAAGCTTCAGTTGTACTACAGGTTGTGTGAACTTTGCATTTTTGTATACCTTTTTTCTGTAAACTACGAATTCCTCATTCGCATTTAGCTATATTTCGTATTTTTTCAATGTTTAGGTTCAGTGATTTCGAAGATTTGAGAAGGGGAATCGTTAACCTCATTCGTTCATTAATATATTTGAAAGTTTTAAAATCATGGAAATGACGTGCTTGATAAAAAAATATTTATAATTTTCTAATTTACCCCACTCCCTAAGTTAAAACTGACATCAGAATAGATTTCATTTCACATGCTTTGTCGTTTGTCACCGGTTCTAGGACTAGCTAGGAAATATATTACACTCACCAAAACTTCACTCGTCCACCGCCGCCGTGGCATCTTGATTTTAAACCTTTTGGTGGACAATGCATACCAATATTATCGCTTTTAGAAAAAATTAGGTGGAACTGACAAAATTACAGACACAGAATGTGAGTGGTCCTATGAGATTCGATTTTCTATTGTGTGGCTGGAACTGTAAACAATATAAAAGATTATGGTCATTGGTTTATTTCTTTATTGATACAAAATTAGCATATTATTTTGCATGCAATCAACCAAGTAATTAATGGTTAGTACGATCACTGGAACTCTGTTACCATTCTCGATTACAACCACCTATATTTTTAGGTCACCCTATAAACATATATGGCGTATGGATATAATATATAATAGTAGAAACTTGTAACATTCCTTGGGACTGCCATTGAAGAAGCAAATAAATTTTAAGCTCAGGATTTTTTAGATTCTGGTTCCATAGGATACATCTTAGCGTATCGGTCGTATGTAAACGCCTTCATGAGAAGAAACGAAGAAGAAGGCATGAAAAACAAAAAAAAGTCTGTTGCTAGAAATTTATGTTCATTTTCGTCTTTCCACCCACTTCATACTGAAATTTCGTCAGAAACTTTTAACGTGCAACGTGCAACAAAAAGATAAAAGGAATTTTAAGTCGGTTCGCCAACCAGCCATAATCCGAACGCGGTCTGCCACAAAGATTTCTAGGTCGAAGAAAAGCTACTCAGTAAGAAAATAACAGAAAAATAAAATTAACGTAATATATATTTGTGAAGTAATGGATTGTGTAATACTAAGGCTGTTGAGTCCAATTAAGGCCTGTCTCGTTTTCTTCTATGTTGCAAGTAGCCTAGACATGATATTCACAAATAATAAAGATACAAGGATCCCAAAGCTAAAAAATATTTATCTGTTACACACAAAAATCTCTACTCCGATTGAAAATCGAACCCAGGACCTTAAATTCAGCTTTAAGAATTACTCAAAACTAACATACAGGCTCGTTAAACAGAAGAAATAAATTTATGGGATATTATTTATTACCACAACATCTGTCTGTTACTAATAATAAAACTGAACAAAATATTATATACATAATTATATATATTATATATATAATTATGTATGCAGGCAACTTTGTTATCGAAGAAGAGGCCCAAACATATTTTTTTAGAATTTGTTTCTTTTATAATGTGTCATGCGAAACCACTAAATAAATTGAGATGATTTTTGCGATATTTGGAACTTATTTATATGTAGAAAATTTCATTTGAATTTTGTTTACTATGAATCAAAATCTAGGATACTTTTGCTCCGAGAAATGGAATTGTTGCTACAGAATTTACTTTAGCGAAACAAAGGCTGGTTACTTGTTGGGAATCATCGTGTGATTCCATTGTTTCTTCTATAACAGGATTATAGTTCTATTCAGGTTGGATTCCAGATTTTCATGCGTTACACTGACCACTGCAAATAGATGTAAGCCTGTTATTTCACCTTATGATATACTGATTATGTTATGTCGTGTATTTTAGAGAGGCTCCATCAATCCTTCAAACGAATCCAATCTACCCCACGGACAAGACTATAATGTCATGCTTTTTCTTTTGGAGGTTACCAGACGCGGAGATTTTTTTTTAATGTTAATAGCCGACAAACGAGCACACGAGCCACTTGCTGGTAAGTAGTCGTCGCCGATGGACATCAACAAGACCAAAGGTATCACTGATGCGTTGTCCGCCAGGAAATGAGAAGAAAGTTAGAAAGAAGGTACTGGCTCTCAAGCTCCCAGCCGGAACACGACGAGTCGTTTGGCGGATGAGTCAAGCAGGACGGTGGTAGCTAGCCAGGCAGGCTTCACGGAAAGATAATAATACCAGTAATAATATTAATGACTTAATAATAATATTGATGATATAATCCTTATGCGAAACCCTACCACCAAGCAGGCTGTCTTCTGTCGCCTCTTTCGACACCCTGTTCTGCCAGCATGGGATTGGGGGGAGTATTCTAAGCCGCCCCAATACGGCTATTAGTCTGTACCAACCAGCTTAATTTCGACAGTAATTGTGAATTATGGTATTTTGCTCGCCTAAAAACTACATATCCTCCTAAAATCATCTGTGAAATGCTTTTAACGGCTTACGATTGTAATATTAGAAAGTTAGTTAAAAAGTTTAAACTTCGCTTTCATTTTGGACGAAAAGCGTTATTGATACGTTTACTGTAAAGGATTTAACTGCAATAACCACCACCAGGTGGTCCGTCTGAAGTCAAGTCGAGAAGTTCGAGAAGAATCTATCTAAAGGTCCGTTATAATTTTATGACTTACATAACTAAAGGAACAAGACTTAAAGGAAATAATGGATGTAAGTCAATACAACAACTAGATTGTAACCGCAATACCAACTCAATCTTCAATTGTAAAGAATACATTCCCTTGAGTCTTATTTCCAAAATTACTTTCTTATAGATATCTTCATCATAGAAATTACCAACTATCTGAATTGAAGATGGAGTTTTTATGCTGGGTAACAATACGATATCGATAAAGAGTTTTCTATTGAATATCAATCGAATATTATAACCAATTTCAAATGTAAGTGTAAGTCTTCTATTTGACGTTTATTCTGGTTAAACATAGTATAATGGTTTACGGTTAAAGGAAATCATACACAATGTCACCATTCAATTATTTTATTTATACTATTTATTACACTTTTTACATTATTATTAGTAAAATATATTTCTCCGTTCGACGCTCAACCAAGATTGCCATTTATCTCTGCTGCCATAACAACGATCCGTCGTGATTCCAAGGCTTCTCATTGGTCGACTTCCTTAATTAGTTTATTTAAATTTGGAATCCGTTAAGTATCTTATAATTGTAGATTAATTTATCGGTAGAAAAATAAATACAATATGAATTAAAAGTAATAAAATAAGCTTATCTAGTTATGTAATTGTTATACTTCTGACATAAACTGTACTTTTAACGACTGCAATATATTTAAACCTAACAATAGTTTTAAAAAGTTCTTATGCTAATCAATCGATGAAGACTTTTTTCAAATGTAAATAGTTAACAAACGAGCAGACGAGCCACTTGATGGTAATTGGTCACCGTCAGCCATGGACATTAATAATCACTAAAGGCTTCACTGATGTATTATCAGCCAAGATATAGTAAGAAGAAATAAAGAAAGAAAGACCTTTTTGTGTTATACTAATTATTATTGTCATAATCGTACAAAAGACAATAACTAAGGAATCGATTCGAAAAGGCCCAGAGTCAATTCAATTAAGGCAGCTTAATGATTATCGACTTAATTTTACAAATGATTACTCGTTCCAGCAATACGTATTAATCACATAAAGCCTTTTAATTGATATTAATCCTCTCGGGGCTATTAGATAAAATGAATTCAACCGAGCATAGAGAGCACAGTTTACGTTTTAAACGTAAAGCAATATTAATAGAATATCATTTGCTTTGCAAACCTTTTAGTTTAAGTACAATTTGATCCCCAATTTATCATACTGATTGTGTTTTAACAGTTTTCGATACCCGATTTTGTCTGAAATTAGTAATATTTTTTCTAAATTCCCCCTATGTTTTATTTTTAAGCAAATATGACTCTCTAACAACTAGCTTCTAACTTAATAGATTTAATGGTAAAGAAGTTGAAAGAAAATTGATTATGAAGCCTATATCAATCCAAAACAAGAATAAGTTTTCAATTAAATTTTATAAAAAGCCACATCGATAGACATGCAAAACCGAGAGACATTTTTATATGACATCGTCTGTTATAATTAAATCACAAAGTTGAATCGATATTCGTTCAACACATCATTCAACTTTTAATACAATATTGAAAAAGAATTACACTTATAAAATTATATCGTTATTGATAACAAGTTCTTGGATTGTCAATTAAAACGCTACTCCCACTTGTGCTCTCTTAAGTGTTATCGGACTTAAGCAACTGCCGACGTGGTCGGTAGTGGGATGAATGACCGCTAGTAGCAAAATTAAGTCATCGGTTATTATCACAAAGCAGTATTCGATGTGGCTTACTTCAAATGAATTCGACCGGGATACGAACTTTCGACACTTGAGTTGGCCATTAACCTCTTAACCGTACCTCCTAACCGTACTAGAGAAGCGCGGTGGAGGACGCTTTATACCGCCTCAATCACGGCT
Organism: Megathymus violae; assembly: GCA_003671415.1. Lineage (NCBI taxonomy): Eukaryota > Metazoa > Arthropoda > Insecta > Lepidoptera > Hesperiidae > Megathymus > Megathymus violae. The sequence continues at coordinate 966,541 of PDGT01000105.1, read as the reverse complement.
GACCCCTGCCCTGTGGGCTGCTAATTGGTTGAATACAAACAATTGTATTGTACTGTTAGACTTTGTTAGATTTTGTTATTTATTACATTTTTACGCTGTCATACATTTTTAAGTAATATATATTTTTTGCACTGAAATCTAGCAGTGAATTTGTTTTAACATTACGACATTATCTGTGGCTGATATTACTTTGTATATTGTACTTTTTTTTTGTAAAAATATTGCACATTTAAGAAGAACACGAGCACAGTTTAACATCAGGCGTAGTTCCTTATATCTGACGTATATTTTTATATACATTTATATTCATTTAAAAAACATACCAATGTAGCACAATATAAATTAATGACTTTGTAGGAGTTTCGGAATCTTGAACAAAAAAAAATAAACTTGTCGGTTTACCAAGTTAGTGTGTTCGTGTATGTTTGGTGTTTTAATGCTGCCACATGCATATATACAAAATTTCACATCAATTCGACCTATGGTTCAAAAGATGAAAATCACTGCCAACAGCGTCACCTATCCGGTACTAACGTAACTACATTTGTCGGAGTGGTCACGTCGCGCTTTAAATGTATGCAAAATTCATATCAATTGGGCTAACAGTTCTCGAGTTTTAGGGGAACATACAGATACACATACATTCTGATTTATATATATATATATATATACATATATAGATGATGGAATCGATGGATGAATGGAACCACTAATGTACCTGAATTTACTAAACACCTTTTTGCAATATGCTACATATACAACTTTAGGCATTAGCGAAGGGAGTAGCAGTTAAGTCTATTTTTACAAGTTATTTAGATGCCCGAATCTTGAGCATAGAACCATGGATGTATTCCTTTTCTTTTTAGCTTCCGACCATGCATGTCTAATTTTGTTTGGTTAATTACATTCGTGTCGAAACATAGGCCATAAATAGGACGTATTTGCAACGTATAAAGCTCGTTTTAGTTATTCGTCTCAAAAGATGTGCTTATAAGTTAAACGCTCGCTAAGCGAGATTAATCGAACTGCATCGCTGCAGCGCTGGAAAACGTGCGTGTATGCGTATAAAGATCATTTGATTGAGTTCGTCGCGCTTTTAAAAATTCTACAAATATTAACGCAAGCACTTGGAAGGTGAACAGGTTATAATGTCTGTCAAACGGTGGTGATGCATACGACCTCTAACGTAGTTGACAATGCAACTATCGAGTGAGTAGGGGTCCAGTTTGACTACCTGTCCGGGCAAATATTTATGTGACAGGTCCATGTTTATTTTCAGGTCAAGATGATTTCTGACATATTGTATTTGCTCCTACTAATCACGGCATAGGCAGTACTAGTATTTTTAACTAAATAATCGATGAACTAACAAAATAGTCATCTGAATCCCATAGATGTTCTTGAGACCAAGTAACCGATGACTTATCGACGCGTTATGGTTTAAAAGGAAGCTAGAAACCTGCCACGCAGGAGTATCTTAAATAAATAAATAAAACTGCAAAGAATAGAATCCAGCAACCTGCAACACAAAGGAATTAGCGAAAAAGCCTGGCCAGGATGCACCACGAGCAGAGGAGGTTGACATGGACTCCGTGATGGATTTCTGTAGACTCAAGGAATCCTTTAATGCCAAAATAGCACTAGTTAATGCGTTATATACACAAACACTGTTTACACACAATTTTATAACAAGAGGAATACAATCGATATATTCGTAAAATACGAATGGGAACGATGTCGAATAAAGTGAGTCTCTATTTCAAACAAATGTGATAATTAATCACTGTCCAGACAATTTATACACACTTTTCACTTCCAACGAATATTCCTTCGGTCGCGTATAATTAATGGGTCTTTGATTTATTGTGAGAATAATGTTCGGATAAATATATCGCGTCATATTATTTATCTGCAAAGGAATTAATCATCGGTATGTTGAAGATCGTACGAAAACGGATTTAGGCGTCGAGAGAAGGAATTTCATTATTTAGCAGCTTAATGTTCGGTTTCGGGTTCAAATATTTCTCTAATGGAATACTTATCTTCATGGGTATTTTATTAACTGAATTATTAATAGCTTCAGGCTTTTATTTATTGTGTAGATCAGTATTTATTGACGGAACATTCCTTTTTTCATATATATCTGGTTTTTATTTTAAACGATTCCCTGTTGATTTATTTTTTTACTTTTTCTACTACTAGGTTTTGTATCGATTTGGGGAGATTATTGTTCATTGTTTTGATATAAATTTCAACGTATATTTAATAGGTTCATTTTGACGGGATAAATAATTATAAGATGATTTTATGATGAATTAAGGTGAAATGGTCAACCCGATGTCAAGAGATTGTAAGTAGCGCGAAAATGCGGATTATGGTAAAATAATATGCGACGGTAAAAAGGGGATCGATTTTTTACCACGTTCTCCGATAAACGTAAGCGGTTATCTATACATTTGAAGTAAAATTATGAATGTATACACAAAAAATATTTGTGAAAATGGTTTGTGTTATTGGCTAATAGTAATATAAAGGTGCAAATTGTCATAAATTCGCTAAATGTAAAAAAAACCCGATTGTAACTTTTTTATGAAACATCGTGTTATTAAACGAAATCTTCTATATGAAAATTATGAAGTTAAAAATTTGCTAGTACTACTTGTGAAAGAGAAATTATTTACGTAATATATATTGACTACATAAAAGAACTACCTATGAATCATTTCAAATTCCAATTCGATTGCCAATAAATATTGTTTGGTAACTTATTTCTTTCTTATTTACCTATTTATTTACTTATGGCTTTCAGATCCCATATCAAGTCAAATCAGTGGGAAATAGTTTACGATGACTATGTCGCGAATGATTATATTTGGGTTTTGTGCAAAAACGTACTAATTATCAAATTTAATAAATTTTGTTCTACCCGCAAAACTCTTGTAGAACTCAAAAGCTTAGGTACAAGGGATTAGAAGCTATAATTAGTGGAAAACGGTATGAGAGCACTGCGGTTAATTCCTTTATTTCTGCTACTGTGAGCAATTTTCTCTTCTTATGATAGCATCTCACGATGACACGATGTTTAATCAATTTTGAATCTTAACAGAAAGGCTTACGAACTATAAGGTCTGACGGCGTGAAATAAAATCACCATCCAGACTACGGGCTTCAAGAGCACTCGGTAATATTCTGATAGCTGGTCGTATAATAGATTCCAATAACAATAAGTGAGTTCTTGTTCATAAAGCAATAAATGACGGCGATTAGAGATTGTAGTTTAGTTACTACACCGTAGTGGGTATGCAGAGTTATTGTATCATTTTTTTTTTCATTATAGCTTCGCCTGAGTTTATATATGTGCATGAAATTTCTGTAAATCGAAAAATAGCAGTCATACAATTCTCTTTTCTATCATCATCACTATTAAAACCTACAATTTTCCCACTGTAGGGCTTAGGACTCCTCTCGCAATAAGAGGGATAAAGGCACAATCCGCCACGTTGGCCAAGTGTCGGTTAGCAGATATCAGACGCCTTTGAGAACGTTATGGAGAACTTAGGTTTCCCACGATGTTTTCCTTCACCGAAGAAGTGCTATGCGTATGATTTTAAAAATTTGAGATACCTGCAGATTTCGAACTCGATTCTCCAGTGCGAGAGACCGACATTCAAACCACTAAGCTGCCACTAAAGCTGCACAATTTTCTGTATTAATAACATAACATTTAAAAATAAAACTGTAAAGGGCCATATGATTAAAATTTCAAAGTATGCTTTCTTATAGTGACTAAAACTCATACATTTTTTTAATTTGTCTGTCTGTTTGTCAGTTTACCGCATCACCGGTCTCACTTAATAGATTTAAACGTATATTTGAAACTTACAAAATGGATCAATATCACTGCATTCATGGAAATGATTTTGTTTCCGCGGAACAGACAATGTCTGTTAGTATCAACTAAGGGTTAGTGTAATTAATGTAATGATAAATAAGTTTTTGAGGCATAAAAGTAAACAATTGGCTTCATAACAATACAATGAAACAAACATGAAACGCATTCAATGCATAATAACAATGAATAACAATTGTTTCAGGTGTTGAGTTTTGAAGGGCACCAGGG
>PDGT01000105.1:837810-956389 GCA_003671415.1 Megathymus violae | reverse complement strand
GGGGGGGGGGGGGGGGTTAGTGCATAAAAATCCAACATAACCCAGCGTCGCTCCCACGGCACCGGGTACCTTTTGAAGGTTTCCCTCTCGAAAACCAAAAAAAGTTAAAAACCAGGTTCATAGTTACTACTATAATAAAATGAAATGGCTTGATGATTTTCTGTCTTGTGCTATTTTATTTCGGGGTATATGGGGTTTTGCATAATAAAACAGTTAATTTTATTCAATGCAGGTATTTATAATGAAATTTCCTTAACACCGTTGTGATTTAGAACTCGGAGAAATGAAAAATCGACAGTAAAAAGGCAATCGCATACTATTATAGGATTTAGCCTGCGAGAGAACGAGATAGAATACATTGTAAGGTGTTTCATAGTGTAACCTCCCCATTCTTGTTCATTAAGTGTACGCCTGTATATTGTCGAGTCGAACCGCGAGAGTAGCATCGTATAGTGAGTAAAGTATCCATACTGCACTGTTTAATGCTTGATCTAGTCAGAGTATTCCACGTGTGTATGTTTATATGTGTGTTAGTGCGTGTTAGCGGGTCTGCGTATTATAAAGCCTTGGACGGAAGTGTCATAGCCAGCGGGGTTTACTGTTCACGGGAATTATTGATGTGAATATTTTTATCATTTTAATAAAAAAATAATTTAAAGAATATTGAAAACTAATTTAGAATATGGTCGTGAGTATCGGCGGACAAATAACAAATAAACCCTACAATTTACTACTCCTGGTACTCTGCATTCATCTCATTCTCTCGAAATGTTTTTTGGAAGTTTTACTTCTACCGTATGTGTACACACACCTTTTTTATTATTCTATCTTTTCTCTATTCTTTAAAATTAATTTTGTTTAATAATAGATAAGGTATATATTTTCCAAGAGTATTTGAAACATTGTGTTGCGCGATTAGCCTGTGGTAAAATGAACATGTGATAAATTTCATCATTTGCATATTTAGTATTGAGAATTTCGTACATATTGAGTCTTCGGAAGCCTTTTAACAAAATCGGACTAGCTTTTGACTTCGTCATAAATTCCCACTGAAGCACCGTGACGGACGGCAGACTGTTAGATGGTGATGTGCGGTACAATAAAGTTTCTCATTTATGGAACTCCCTCAGACTAAGGAATGGCAGACTCAACTGATATGGATCTTGGACTAGTCGGGCTTGATGAAAAATATTCAGTCTGATTATGTTATCGAAAATTTTTATTTTTATTTTGTACTGTAACAGTTTATGCATAAGCAAAAAATTTATAGTATTATGTTCGTTTAATAACAAACATATAAATTAGATACTTTGTAATGCATTATATAAATTAAAATAATTTTAGACGCTCGCTATTAGCTTTCTCTGTATGAATGAAAGCGTGTATTTCATATAATCTTATATACCTATTATACACTCGTCCAATTCATTTAGTTGTTGTTAGCGCCTTCACCGGTATCATCCTTACGTTGATAACTTGTTGCTGCACCGGAAACAATTGTTACTTTTTACTTATCAGGTGTTTTATATATTTTTCATATTTACTACATAAACCACGGTCATCCTTATAAATCACTCAATTTATTATTAAAACACCATGATATACCATGCAAAAATTGTATTTAGATAAACATAGAAACACAGACACACAGACACTTTTTTTATTACTATGTTGTATTATATATATCATTAAGAATATTACTACTTACTTCATACTTATGACCTAATATTCTCACTAAGTCTTCAAATTAATTGACCTCCTGCAATGATTACTTATTTAGGAACAATGAACTCACTTCATGCATTTAAAGTTCAATACTTCTCAATTTTAACCAGAATTTGACGAGATAAAAAAAAATCGAATGCATAATACTCTGCTAACACGTTTTATCCGTGGGGAACATGCCAAAAAGTTTTAACGACTTTTAAAACAATGTCAAACGAACTGTAGAGACGACCAAAAATGTCCAGTTGTCCTAGCTACGAATGGAATTTCCCGCTAAGCGAACGGCGAGCTTGTACGCCTCTAAAATTGTACTGTGACATTTTGTGTGCAAAGTAAATATTGCAACCCTTTGTCAGTTTTTTGCGACGTCCGTGCGTTATTTATGGCGTTTTATCCTGCAACGATGCCTTCAAAACGGCTCTTTTATTCGTAGTTTGTGAATATTTTACAGGATGCTCGGTTAAGTTTGGCTATGCAACGATGCATCACGAATATATAGTGCTTACTTAATCACAAATTCTCGCATTGTCAGTCACGAACCGTTTACAAAATAAGGGATTGAGACTATAATCTACTATCTATATATAATCTGAGATGTGTAAGTACCCTCAAGATGTCCATGGGAGGAAGTCATATTTATTTCAACAGGGATAAATTTTGTAATACTTAAGTGCTTTCAGGATTTTAAGCCAAGTCCCTCGTGAGACCGATGTCGGCCTCTATGCTATTTTACTAACATAACACTAATGACGGAACGATGATCGAGCCTGGTTTATTGGCTCGACCAAACCATAGTTGGGAGTTAAATTAATATTACATATGACTAATACTAAATATTCATCGATAAACTGCAGTGGCTTGGTCTACTTATACGTAATTGACAGTCGGTACACATTTTCATCGGCCATTGACGTTTTAATAAAATACATTTTCGTCCTGATGATCTCGATGTCGACTTTTAAAGGACAGGATGGTACGGATTACCTACAACCGTTAAACGTTTAACGTTTTACTTTAAAACGTTTTAATTTTGAACTGTAATTTTTGACTGTAAGAAAATAACTTCACCTGTATTTTTTATGTATAAAAATGTTATTAAGAACCAACTTGAAAAACCATTGCAAAGCAAATAAGAATTATTTTTTCTATAAATCAATGTATTTATTTTTCGAAAGATTATCGCGATAAATATTAAATACAACACTTTAAAGTAGTTGGCCGGCTATAATTTTAGTTTAACAACTGTTATAGTCTCTCCGGTTTAAAAAAACACTGCTATATTTATCTTTGGAAATTCACTAGTAGTAATTAGAATCTAGGAACTGAATCCATTATAACTTTAGACGTATAAAGCACAATTGCTTTAGCAGATTTACTTTACTTATCGCCACTATTGTAGTTAATGAAGTATCAAATTACTGCTTCAATATTTAACTGCTACGGTCTGTCTCAAACAAATTATTCAAAGAAAATAACGAGTTATGTTTTCTTATTTCGCTCAATTTCTCTTTGTTAAATAGCTCTTTAAAATTTAATTTCTTCGGTCGTAAGACATTTGCTAAGTCCCACTGGGCTCCATGAATGTTATTCTATTTTGCCTAAAGATAAAGTTGGCGGTTCTAACTAAGTAATAAAAAAATGGAGAAGCCGTCAAAGTATCCAAGATTGACTTGAAAAGAGTTGGATATTAAAAAAGGCATGGTTAACATAAAATCATGATCTGGAAAACGAGCAGTAGAATTAATTGTTTTTTTAAATTATTCTAACAACATTAGTATCATAACAGTCAAATGACTAAGCGATATTCCAGTAAATATTAACATATTGATTCCACATCAAACTGTTAAAAACCTGAATCACCCTATCGAAATTTTCATTCAATATTGAACATTGCTTGAATACTAGAGTTACTCTTATTGCAACTAGAGTACGGCTACATGCACATGATCGTCTAGGTGCTGGTCTGGTTCTAACACGCGTGCAAAACTTTTTACAATTGTAACAGTCTGCGAAATGTTAAAAATTAAATACCTGTATAAACGCATAATCCATGTCCAAGAATACTTAAGTAACTTAATGTATTTATTGAATGATAATTGGCCATGGTTATGTTATTATTCTTTTTTTTTACGTGCATAATGAAACAAGTTGGACAGTAACTTATAATTTGGTGAAATCCCATAACATTCGTACATTTCAACACGTGTGACTAAACGAACCTGACAATGAACAGTTATGGAAAATGTATTGCAATTCCATTACATTCCTACACGCGGTCTAAATGAAGCAAACACATTGAAAAGGCTTCAAAATATAGCTTTAAATCGCTTGACTATTTGACTAGGTCAGTGCCCCGGACACTCCATTACAGAAGTCGTTAATCTATTCAGTTTTTAGCGAAGTGTGGCAACCCCAGCACTGAAATACATTAATCACCTTCCGACGGTTGCCGGCAGCTTGTGATTAAGTGTCCTTTCGTCTCTAAACAGGCAAGAGTTCAGATTTCTACTTATGTTGAGGTTAATGGTTTGTGTAAAATTAGAAAGGAGTTCATAAGTCGTTTGTAACTAAAAAGGTAGAAACAGAAAGATATACAAAATAGAATTTTTTCGAAGTTTAAATCGATTGACATAGTATCGATTTTCTGAACAATTCGAATTTTACCACTTATTAAATAACTCGTGATAATTGTATATCGTTATTATCACATAATTATCCTAATGCTGGGCACAGATCTCCTCTCATAATGTGAGTGGTATAGGCCATCCCCCAACTATGTGGCCAAGTACAGGTTTGCAGGCTTCACATACTCTGGAGAGCATACATAGCGATGAATACTTTCAGATATGCAGGTTTCCTTCTTAATTTTTTTTCCATTAAAGAAGAGATAATCATTTCTTATACGCCCGTAAATTGGAAAAAATATGCTGGAGATCGACGTTTAATTATGAATGATTTCATAGCTTCAGATTTAATATTAAAGTGATTTATTATTAACTGATGTATCAAAATCAGAGTTTATTTTTTATTAAGTTAGACTTTTACAATAATTCTTATTCGATATCATCCGTTGCGACAAATTCTGTTGGTGCCATATCTAATTGGTTTTTATTTTGCCTGTAATGTAATTACATTACATCAGTAATGTTTCTATCATTATCGCCTGCCTATAGGATTTAAAATGGTGTCGTCTTAAAAAATAATACCCTACGTACCTATAACAATTTTTACATTTAGCGTTACAAAATTTTTTAAGTTATGTGTTTATTCTCAGTTATCATAAATTGATTGGTGATAAAATAAAATCTATTTTACACTTTTAAATTATTTCCATACAAGAGTTTTTTTACATTTGTTTATTACATTATTTTCATCGAAATCGCTAAAGATATTTTTGAGTTACAGAAAGGCATACAAAATTACGTTAAATTAATTAAATTAAGTTTGCTTTTAACATATTCGTAGTTTACATGGCCCGATGACTCAAGCAAACGCGGCCTTAATTGCTACACGGATGGGTGACCGTTAGTGGCACAATTTCTTGATCGCTTCTGTGCTAAAAAAGGCTTGACTTTCATAGTTAAACACCGGCCGTTGAGACATGTCGGAGGTCTTTGAGCATAAGAAATTTTGATATGTGTGTTGGCCAATAACCCCTTCATTAGTCCATACAGAAGTATCGTGCTGGACGGCTCTGTACTCCTCTATAATTAATTATATTCTGTGCCCCGTAGTGAATATAAAAGTTAATCACTGGAGTTAAAACTCAACGATGTTAAAGCTCTACAACTTAAGTTTGGTGTACTGGGCGAAAACGTGTCTAAACATGACTTACAAATAAGAACCCATATCTTACAACTTAAATTCCTTCTAGTCCATTACTTGCAAATAAGGTTGCAGCAAGTTTTCGCCTAAACCTTCAGGACCCGAACAGAAGAGTAAATGAACGAATCAATCATGTTAGAGGGCCGAGCCCCTACGGGTCTGAGAAAATGGTGTTTTGGTGACGTAAGCAATTTGTAAGTAATGTTATAATTCATTATATGTGCTGCTTTTTAGTGTTCTGTAGGTAAATGACAAAAAAGCACTTAAGCAATTTCATTATGTCCGTGTAACTTATTTACAATAGACGTAATTTGAGAAATAAGTGTATTCGATGAAGTGTTTCAAAATGAAGTAGCAAAATTGTTAGTTAAACAATAATAAAGGATTATATGATATAGAGCAACGAAAACGCAAATTGTAAAAATAACCATCGCACTTTACACAGAAAATTTATGCATGTGGGGATATTTATACATAGATTTTAAACTAACGAGTTCATTTATTAATTTTGTACACACAATAAGATTACAGAGAACAAAATATATATGAAAAGTTTGTACAAGGGCACTACTTGTTACTAATAAGAAATTTTTTCGTGGTTGATTTAATTGACTGTTTTCGTATTTGCTACCAATTATTAGAGCCTGTGATTTAGCATAATTAACTAGGAGTCCAAATATCTGGATTACATACTAACATGGATCAAATCGGAGCTCCTTAGTGTTCCTTACTGAGAAAGGGCGATACAGTTGCAAGTTGTCTGCAAAATGATGGAAGTTAGATGAGATTCACATTAGTAATGGAGTTAAAGAACATAGAAAACAATAAAGGATATATGGCGCCACCCTGAGAAATGCCCGCGACTACATCCCCCCAATCAGATAGATTGTTATTAAAGCGGAAACATTGCGAACAACCCCAAAGATAAGAACTAAGAAGATAAAAAGCCGAGTTAAATTAAATGGTTCTCCTTCTCATATTCAAAATTATGAGCTGAAAAACTGTTAAACCTGGAGGTGTTAGGTAAGATAAGGCAAGGCATATGCATTCAGTGAAAAATTCTTTTAATAAATAAGGTATTTTAGTATTTATAGTTTCTGTGTAAGGGTATATTTTCGGTTATAGGCTATTTTGGGTTTAGTAACTTAAGAAAAAAAAATGTTTATCTTCGTGTTACTACAAAATACGAAATTAATTTTGCTGTTCATATACAAATTATTTACTCATCCAGACTGCGGAACTCTATGATGTACATACGTGGTCTGACACGCACTTGACCGATTTTCATGAAACCATTTACAGAGTGCCTACTCGTATTACAGTGCTATATATTCTAAGCTTAATAAATTCAGAAACTGAAATATGTTGAAAATCAAGTATGTGTATCATTTTTCTTTCTAAATTCGTATAAAGTTATGGCTACAAAAATATCTTAAGATATTGATAAATTTCTTCGATTACATCAGCGTGATCATTTGACAGCTTGACGTTGACAGGCTGTTTAACGAATGAGACCATAACATCGGGTCAAAGATCGTGAGGTTTCATATGTAGTATATTTAACGGCAGTTCGAATTTTTCAGCGTCAATTATAGTTAATTACTTATATTTTTATTAGAAAGGTCATGTCTTTCAATAAAGAAACATATCGTACTCGTAAAACCTGAAAGTTCTTTATAATGTTCTTAAAGGTATGTCTGCGAACAAAATTGTTTTCCAAGCCGCACCCTAACTTAACTTGTTTAACTTAGCTTTTGTGGTAAAGAGTCAAGTTCAGCTGTGCGATAGTTATGGCTTGTAACGACGATTCGCATGTGTACGTGTTATACGATAACGCGTATATCGAAGCACGTAGGAAGCAATTAACTTTGGGATTCGAACTTGTAAAAGGGAAAAAAGGCACATTAATGGAATTGAAGTTATCAAAGTTGTCTTACAATGAATACGAAAACTATTTCTGTATGTTATGTAGGTAATTAATGATTTATACATGTTTTTGTTCATCGAATATATCAAACAAACATAGAATACTTAGAATCAATTTAGATTTTTTTTTTATTTTTTCAAAGCAAAAATCTTAGGACATTAAACCTTTTTTTTAAAACGATCATAAAATATTTTGTCATTACATACTTTCGTAATATTATTACGAGATCTAGGAAATATTCTACTCTTTTATAAATGGTCTATCTGACTGACTCATTAATTTCCTGCCAAAACCACGGGACGTAGAAATATGAATTGCACACTAAACTCCCTTACCGTCAGCATTGAAGAGCGGTATTTTCGGAGTAGATGTTGAAAGATCCTTTCTAGTAAATCATAAGATATTTCCAAATAGTTCGTAACGGATTTGTGAAAAAAAAAATTCGGATACACTCCGAATAATCTATTTTGTAGGTCGTGCAAATACACGACTCGTTCCACGGATTTTTATTTTCAATAGTATACAGGAAATTGTGCTTGTCAATCAGAAAAGATGTTAACCATTGACAATAACAGACCAATGTTATTTAGTCAAGTATTTGGAAGGAATTATCCCTTCAGTGTTATTATTGGGCATTCCATTCAAGTTCCACAATCAGAGGTTCAAAGCGACGTATTTGATTAGATTTTAATACAACTCCTAAGGCATGTTGTACACTGTGTTTATTCGCTTTTAATCTAGTGTTTTTAAATTAGAATTTTAAAAAATCCCTAAGATTTCGTAAATTTAATGAAAAATAGAACCGTGATAATATCACTCATGTCTTTCTATGCATATTTTATATCAGATTTTTTTTCTTGGTGCTTAGTAGGTATATCATATTCTACGGTGGTATTATTTTTCAATTACTTTTCAAATAGAATTCATTCGTAGACGATGAATTTGTCTCAATATCATCAGGGTCATCTAAAAGAGATCTGTCAATATTAATATTATATATTAGTGGTCGCTATGTTGTTAAAATTGAACAGCAATTCATTATTGTTTTAAATTTCAACATTATTGAGGTTTGTTGTCAATGATTATTATTCCTATATACTCATTTGTGACCGCGTAAAGATGTCATTATATATTGAATTTCCATTTATTTAAAAAAATACGAACATAAAGTAAAAGGAAGTATAGTTTGGCTGCCATATTTTAAAAAATAGCGCGTTTTTTGGCATTTGGTTCAGTTTATATTTGCTACAGTGGCCAAGTTTCGCCAAGGGTACACAGTTATTTTACCTAACTTTTTCATATTAAACAGAATAATTATATTTATTTGTTTATTATATATAAATTATTTAGACATAATCTCTACTTTTCTTACTGTTTGATCACAGTATATGTTTAACATTGGCAAATTTAAACCCTCGCATTTTGTATTTTATTCTTATATTTTTTAAATAATCTAAATAAATTCCCTCTCGGAGTGGGTTTTACTATGCGATGAATTAAATTGAATACAAATCTTCCTCTCCAAATTCATTTCGCAAATTTTGGAACGTAAGCAATGAATGTTTTATTCAATATAATATATTTTTAAAGTCAACGTTTAACAAATTTACTGTGAGTTCCATTTAGTTGTTTTTGGTCGACTTTTTGAATTTTTTGAATTACAAACATATTGTTTCTTGCGAAAGCTACAGTAAAGCAATCATAAATTTATTTATTACCCTATTACCAGAATTTACATAACAAATTTTATATGGTTTTTGGCTACTTCACGGAATTAAAATTATCCTAGATATTGACGCATAATTTAAGTTATGAATACGCCGTATAGCATCTCATATTGTTTAGTGTTTGTCGCATAATATAGTGACAAAATATTCCAATAATATGTCATATCGATACCGATAATGTTATCTACTGTAAAATTTTCAAATTTTCAATGTACATATTCAGCTCCGTTACAGTTTTACAATGGACAAACAAACTGTCCTTACTTCGCTTCGGAAAAACTACGTCTTATGCTAATATATAGTACCTACATTATTTTAAATTAACTCGTATTTTTTTTATTTATGGACGGATTGAGACGAAATCAACCTTAAATATTAAGTGATGCTTACTACAATACATTAGTGAAAACCAAAACGAAATCGGTTAAGCCGTTTCTGAGATTAGCGCGAACAAACGTACAGACAAACAGACAGATAAAATGTACAGATAAACAGACAGATAAAAAACTATTGTTTTGTGTTCTAATGCGTTAATAAAGGCCCTTAGTAATATTTTTTCTCATATATCATTCGTTGGAAAGCGATCAGTTAGAATTTTATTATATGTATAGATGTAAATTATAATTAAAATTTATTTATTATGTATATCTCATATTTCTCAATATGGATTTTACGTGAAGTACCTCCAAGAAAAAAATATTAAACACAATATGATATTTAACTCAATATTTGGCCCCGAAACGTCGAGTCTAATATCTGTAGCCTGTAACAGAAATGTTGGCCCAAAATAATTGGTAAATGATCAATGGAGCCTACAAATGTTATTATTGAGGCGTGTTCTACGTTCTAGACAATATTGTCAATTCGAATAATGGTTTATTGAAACTAATATACGTACCAATTGTATTCCGTTAAATTCGTAAACTATGCGGTAAAATTACTATTTAGGTATAAATAAGTATTATTTAAAGTTGAAATGGTAGTGTCTTTGATAAAACATCTATTTTAATTCTAGCGGTCGAAATTAGATCTTAATCACTAAATAATATTTATTTCAAATTTTTAATAACATTACAGTTAGTAATGAACAAAGTAAACAAAAAGAAACGATTGACAGCAAAGGAGAAAATGTAACTGATATGTTTTGTTTCTGTTTGTTTTATATGGCGGCGCATCGAGGGAAATGAGGCTAGTGTTGAATGCCGGGGAGGCGGCCATTACAGAAAAATACACAGACCTGTCATCGTATTTGCGCACGCGCCTTACGTGTTGTGGAACGTCGTAATTGTTATTTTTGTCAATATCTCGCCCTCTACGCTTACATATGCATATTAATATATTATTCTTGGGCCGGGTATAATATTTGCGTTAATCATTAAAAAAAATTACATAATCTAAAGGGAAATTGGGGTTTATAAAATTTTGTCGGTACTAATCCCAATCGTTGTGGGTTTGGGTTTCGGGAAATCTATAATATATCGGAATATATCGGGAAAATATTATCTGTGAATTCGTAGCAGTTGGGACGGTTAGGCTATACAACAAATCCCTGCAAGTGAAACAAAGAAACTAGATAGATTACTTTTCCTTGAACAATTGAACTTCTTAGATAACACATTAAAAGAAACACTCCACAATAGAAATGATTAGAGGGTAGCTCCGACGCCTGTATCTTAATAATGTACTAGCGCGCCTTGTTATATTACACCTCACTTTTGTGTGGTTGGGAATAAGTTGTCAGAGGGCATCACTACATTGAGGTATTAGGTATTGCCAACATGCATATTGCGTAATATTCTAAATTTTAAGCATGGGTTTATAATTTTAGGCTTAATATTTTCGCAGACCAGGTAGGTGTAATTAATTTTCGTGTATTTTCCGAAATGTCTTTAAAAATAAATTATAAAAAGAATATTATCATGTTCCTCATAATGATTTATTTCATATAATGTGTGTATCATGTCACACTTCACTAAAGTTTTATCTTAAATTTTACAGTTTGCCCTACAATGTTATTATTAAATTTGATTATATATTTTTTTTATATTTAAGGTACACATCCATAAATGGGTCACCAAACTCTATACTTGTACCTAATTTTAACTAATCCATTTAGTAGACTAGATAAAAATCTCGAATGATAGGTGGACGAGCTGACAGACTGTGAAACTTCTGAAACGAATTTTAATAAAGATGCATGTGTGTATTCGTACCTTCAAATTAAGGGCTTATTCAATATATGCAAGGAGTAGATAGAAATTTTTGCGTAATTGAATGTACTAAATGTACTCTTCTTATCAAAAATATTCTCTATGGGATATGGAACGCAACCACAGACGTCAGTTTTGACGTCTTGCATGTGTCACTGTTTTTTACTACTCTGTGTCTAGTGGATTTTTACCTCGCGTTTAAATAAATTACTAATTAATGTAATTTAGTGGTTTTATTAAAATACAACAAGTGGCGACGACTCAAAATTGTGAACTATAAGTGCAGAGCCAAAACTAAACAGTAAAAAAGAAAAATATACAAAAGTAATAACCGCTATAGTGACCCGATCTATGCATTACAAGGGCGGACTAGTAGCAAATGTACTAAATGTACCCTTCTTATCAAAAATATTCTTAATCTCGAGCTAATAAGGCCTCGGGATTGATGTCCAATAATTTACGTCTTGTTGTTATGTTTGCTTAAGCTCTCGTGTTAATTCTGGGCGACAATAGTCGTTCATTAAGAATATTTTCTTTATAAAAACTATTAATTATTCCTTACTACAAAATCTTCTTGAAAAAAATTAAAAATACTAACACAACTTCTAATTGCAATATTAACACGATGTGAAATTTGATAGTAATTTTTTTTAAATGATTTGATAACATAAGTTATTAGAAATGTGATAAATAAAATGCCACTCAAATGATTATATTTCAGGCTTAGTTTTCAAAAATTCTTTTTAATGCCCAAATTCTTTTAAATTTAAAGAGTATAAAAATTCCCGGTCTTCAATTAGGGTTTCCGTTTTTGTTATTAAGTTAGGTTATTTGGTATTTAAATCAGTCAATTGACTCTTTAATATGTGGAAAAATATATGCAATAAATAATGGTCTTTTTCTATTATATACATAGTCAAATTTTTTAAACAAGTTTTTGTAAGACGATAAGGTAATTCCCATATTTGATATTACCAGTATTTCTGCTATTCTCACTTATAGCTTGAACTATTTCATCGCCATTCGTTCCTTGTTTAAGACGTGAACACATATTATTCCCTCCCTAAAACAGAATCCAATAAAAATGCATCTGATTATCGCCCTATTTTCATTCTTGTTTTTCTATTTAAAGTCCTAGAGCGTGTAGTCTACGCCGCACTTACGAGTAGTTTCTTTTTATCCATGAACAACCTCCTAAATCCCCTGCATCTGAACCGAATTCCATTCGGACTATAACATGACTAAAGATTGTTACTAAATATTACAGATGACATACGCTTTGAAAAACCAGTAGTTCATGGTGATTTTTGTCATGGTTTTGACATTGACATCTTTGACATCTTGCTTGGTATCGTTATATTAATACATGTATCTCCAACTACAACTAATTGGTTTCATCATTACTTAACTGGACGGCGGCAATTAATATGTTTGGGGGATAACTTTTCCACTTACATCCCTGCCGTTGTTGGATTATCTTGAGGTGGTATATTGTCTCCACTCATATTTACAATTTTTTTAAGTCTGTAAGTTTCTGTACATACAATTATCACCTTCCTATGAATTGTATGCAGACAATCTCCAAATTAGTAGCCACTCCAAATTGGATGATCTACCGAATACATTTAAATCAGTTAATGATGTTTTTTGTTGTATTTACAATTTGGACCAATCCTGTAGATTAAACTGAAATAATGGTGGTTAGTAGTTAAAGAGTTATATCTAAAATTAAGTGGAACTAAGTACCACCCATTGTATTTGATGGTACTAAAATACGGTATAATTGCTAAGTGGAAAAAACTTCGGCATTATCATAGACAGCTGTCTGATATGAGTACCACAAATAAATTAAGTGATAAAATGTTTGTAGCCACCAAGTCATTACGAAAACTACGTAATTTTTCTGATCTGATCTGATCTGGATTTAACAGATAAGCAACTCAATAAACAATAGCAATATTATTATTTTTTGACGTCATTAGCCTCTATTACTAAATATAGAACATATGTAGATATGTAAGAACAGGTTTGTCTATACACGCCGGGATGCATTAGATTAGAACGTTGAAATTTTCATGAACTACAATTGTGTTCCGATCTGATGCCAGAACTAATATTATTTTGTCCTGCCCATATTTCCAAATCTCGAATTTCCAGAAATATATGGATTCAAGAATTTTATCCGTAATAAAAATGTCTTCCAATTATTACGGGTATATTTTATGTGGATGGGTATTTTTTGGGTGTGAAGGCTTAGACCTATCGCATTGTTTCAGTGATTGATAGGAAAACAGAACTAGCCACTCAATTAATTCAATTTTACTTAAAAAGGGTCCAATTAAGTATGTAACAGAAATTTGTAACTACTCGACGCCGTCTTAGCAACTACTTCAGGATTGTATCCAGGAGGAAACAGCCCAGAATCTCTCGTTACCTGTTTAATTAACCGCAGCCGCGACCCAGTAATTAATTCGTAATGCCACCCGCTTCTACGCTTGTCACATAAATTCCTCAAGTTCATGTTGTGCCTACCCAAGAATAGGGTGACCAGAATTAGTCTTGTTAAAAACTAAAACTCATTAATTATTCATTTCTCAAACGCATGCTTGGGGCAAAGAAAAATGACAGTATAGTTGAAAGTCGCCTGCGTAAAGATGGAAATTATATGGTATACAATTAGTAATATGTTAGTAACTTTATTTTAAATGTGTTATTAATTATAAACTTTGTTCTAACATTTCTAACAAAAATGTTTCCACTTAATTCTTATACCGATCTGTAATATAAGATAACAATTTAGTTTACCGTGACTGGCTTCAAGTCATAGATAAGAGCTCACGCTGTATAAACTAGGTCAACGTAGCACGCAGCTAGGCATTAAGTTAACTATAGGTCAAAACTTATGAACTGTAATAGTACCCGCTTGAAGAATACACTGTTTATTTTTCAAAACTAACACGAGTTACATTTATGATAACATACGTATGAATAAGTGAGTGTACTTACTGGTTACAGCTATAGGACAGAGTTCATTTTAATGAAGCGTACCGGACAAAATGTTTATCTAAAATAGTAGCTGCAAGGAAGAAATGTTTTTGAATGCCGACCTCGTTTTAGCAAATTAAGCATGGGAATCTTACCAATTAGATAAACTGATGACTTGAAGAAGACAGCGGGTATCCGTTGGACTCAGAAGGTTCAGGACTAGACGGAATCGGGTAGTTTTCCAACTTAGTAGGTTATTACTATGTGCTGGTTTACAAAACAGTATGGAAGCTATGATCTGTTTCTAAGAATGCTAAACAAAGATGAAGATGAGCTGTATCCTGCGAGTATCCACTTGGAAGATGCAGTATGGCCGTGACATAAAGTTTTCATTCAATATGCCGACGTCATGTCCACTCTGGTTTTAGACCTTAAGTTATGATTAAAAATAACAAAGATATCTCTCATCATCCCACTCCTATTCATTATTTCTAATAGTTTATTCAATCTTCTTTATAAACTTCAACACTTTCTTTCTTTGTCTTTTCGCCTTAGACGGGAAAACTTACAGAATTATGTTAATTTGTTCGGTACTTATAAAACTTTGCTCGTCTACACCAGTTTTGTGTGACAGTGTTGCAAGGTGATTAATATTTAATACAAAAGTTAGAGAAACCAGGTAAGTTTTTAATGGTTTGCAAAATATAAGGCTAGCAGAATAACGCTTCATGTGTATGTCTGCACATCATCATCCACGGGCGACAGGTCAAACAAACTTCTTAACAGGTTTACCAACTTGGCTACAGAAACTTGAAAATAAAGTTTTTTCAATATATGAAAAGTCAAAGGTTACTACATAACTTAGTATGAAAAAAAAATCTTTATCAGTATGCTAGAGTATCAACAGCGGCTGTTAGAAAATAGAAAAAAGTTTTTAATGGTTTGCAAAATATAAGGCTAGCAGAATAACGCTTCATGTGTATGTCTGCACATCATCATCCACGGGCGACAGGTCAAACACACTTCTTAACAGGTTTACCAACTTGGCTACAGAAACTTGAAAATAAAGTTTTTTCAATATATGAAAAGTCAAAGGTTACTACATAACTTAATATGAAAAAAAAACTTTATCAGTATGCTAGAGTATCAACAGCGGCAGTTAGAAAATGACATGATTATTTATCTTCTTCACTTACTTATCACTGGTTTCATATTACTACTAATAAGGTTAACTACTGACAACTCAAAATGTATATTGATAACTCATTTATTTTTTTATTAATTTGCACCTACAACCATTATAACTTACTAGCTTAATTTAGCCTACTTATTAAAAAATTTAACCTAAAATTATTTATGATAAGAAGTAAGGAAAGTTTCAAAATTATTCTTTAAACATGTTTACCCTAAATAATCTAAGGACGACCAAATTACATATCGATGTTAACGAGGTATCTGCGTTAAGAGTGTCGGCCTTGTGTAGTGGATTTAGAGACCGAATTACAATGGCAAATAAAATATAAGAGCGAATATTTTAATTTGTTACTTCACGTTTGACGTTTAGAGACAATTATGGCGTACATGTCAACGGTTATGCTAAATTAGGTCCCACTATTTATATTTTACAATTTAGATGTTTATTGACTAAAAAGCGCCACATCGGTATATACAATATTAGTTCCAAGACGTTATTATTTATATGAATTTTAATGCAATTGGCAAATCGAAATAAATTTTGATTACCTACATGTATTGGTGAAATTAATTAATGAATAAACTAATAAATTTGTATGAAAAATGTAGTTATAGACATCTTATTATAGAAATATTGATTGAATTTTTATTTAAAATAGACATAGCATTAATATTTATATTTAAATTTTTAGAACATTTTTAAATCGTCTTTTCTCATCTTTAACATTCACATATTTTTAAAAAATATTGTTAAAAATGATATGAAACATTTTTAGACTAAAATTATTGTTATTTATATACAAAAATAGGTTTATTATATTACTATGTAAAGACTAGGTCACTGACGACAATAACAAGCGGATTCTCCTTTTTCATCTTTCTCTCAGGTGCCGTGGCGGGGATCTGCGGGCCTTAAGTAGTCAAGAGAACTAGTGTCTTCCAGGTGGGGGGCAGAGCGCTGTTTAGTAGGGGAATCCTGTCCTTATTACTCATCTGACCAGCTCCCGTGGAAGCGAATAGCCCTTAAGTGGTCAAGCCTGGAGTTACGCGATCCCCTCAGTGACTTAAGTGACTCATTGCCTGCACTGTTCAATATCGTCCGCTTAAATGGACCATATGTTCCGCGACCGTCTGCACTTTTAGGTCGCGTGACACCGTGTTTTCCTGGCGTAGCGTTTTGCTCTTGCGTTCGCTCGCAGAGCCAACCAGGCTAAGTGCTACCACTTACACTTACCTGGATGTCAGCACCTGTCATAGTACTCTTCGACCTCGAGTTATTGCTTGAGCACTGTGCGCCTGTTGAACGATGTTGTCGACGTGTTGCGACATTCGCCTCGAGCTTTCGATGATGCATCCTAGGTACTTAAAAGTATTTTTTTTTATTAATATCAAAAATATTTCATTTATTACAGTAATCCTGCAAAACCATAGAGTAATTTGTAGGCAGTAAAATCCTTTCAAAATATAAGTTTTAAAATGAAAAAACAAGCAATAACTATGTACCAGGTATTTAAGTACTCAAGATAAATAACAGAAATTTTATATAGGGGCTTAAAATATTTCGACTGCTTCACTGTACTTATTGAGTCACTTCGAACGATTGGCTTTAGCAACTCTGAATTACGGTTGGTTTTTTGATTATATTTGCTTTCAGTTTACTGTCAATAGGATATTTTTATACCAATATTAGTACCAACACTTATTACTCCTACGGCTTTGGCTTTAGACACAAATGAATATTGTATATATTAAGACGACTTAAGAAATACGTTAAATTTTTTGAGTAAAAGTTGGAATTACCTATTGCGATTACTTGTCCTAGATTCATTATTTTCGTCAATAACGCCTGCAGAACTCCAACCACCCTATCATTAAGTGAGTACACTGTATTTTATCCTTTATTCACAGTAGGGTGAATGTAAAAATGTAAATTATGAATATTCAAGATAACTTGTGTGGTTTCCTTTGTTGCTCTAAGATCTACCCGCGACGAATGTCAGTTTATATCTCTGAATTCAGTAGGTTTGTCTAGTTAAGCTTCCATGTAGATCCAGCGTCAGATTGCATGCAACGAAATTCGGAATAAGTTACGAGAATGTTGTACGCCAACGTTTTAACCGCGTCGCATTGATATTTGACCAATATTGCCCTGACTTTCATATATTGAACTGGGTGAAAATATAGGCACATAATATTCATTTGGTGAATAAGTTTGTTCTTATGAAAAGGTAAAAGTAATGAGAATCTATGTATAAATACGTGAAGAGCAAATTTTGTACGCCATTTTCTCCTCTGCTTGTCGAAAGTTTTTCTTTTTTTATTTGGTAGCTATGGAAGAGCTTTCAGTGTTATCAATAGAAAATTTTGGAAATAGATTTAATTAAATAAAAACTTTATTGTTTGCGATCGAAAAATTTACGCAATGAATTTGGGGTACATAATATATAATTTTGTGTTTATTTATCTAAATAACGTTCAAACTGAAAACTAGTAATATAAAAAAAAATTATAAAAGTCAATTACTACTTCGGCCCAAAAGTATTAGTTACTTTTTATTAAATAATTACCATTAATATAATTGTGTATATACATTTATATGAAGAGAAGAGAAAATATTTTCTCCCATACAAACCTAAAATTAACTAAGAAAATTTAATTAATGAATGAATACTGGAAAAAACTGTATTAACATCAACTGTAAAATATGTATTTAAACGTGACTGGATGAATAAAAATGTATTTTATTAACGAGTGAAAATTGGCACAAGATATATAAATATATATAGGGAGAGTGACAGTATAGTAATAGAAATAAAAAAACATGAATTACGGTTTAATTTAGATTACTAGCAGGCGAACACTAGTATTAATAAATAAATGAATATCTATAATTAACCGCTAATTTAAAATATTATTCTAAATCTCTTAAATCTCTGTTCTTGTAAACGGATGTGAGTGTATAAACGGATGTGGGTGTATTATAAATCGAAGCTTATCTTATTGCGATAAATTTACAGTCAAGAATAAATCTTTTATGTCGAGAAAATAAAGATCACGTTACGGGGTATTTCGAAAAAATCACTATTTTCTGTCGGATTAGTGGGAAAATCACTCGCTAAATCCTGTAAGCCGGGAGGAGTGGAAGTGAAACAGTGAACGGATTTTACCATATATTTTTTCGACTTGTTCCATTATGTACGGATAAACTATTCATCGTAAATATCCCTGGGTTTTTTCTTATGCCTGGATCTTTTCTTAAATGAATAAGGTTTAAGGACAATTGACGTTGAAGTGAAGTGAAGTTTTGCACCTGCAGTACCAAAAGTGTGACCATCTTAGATGGTTGTATATGGTGTTTCTATAAGAATGTTTGTTCGATGCTTATATATCAAGCGTCTGACTTTTTGTAGCAAGGATTTTCTTACAAACCTTAACATTTATTTTCCTTCTTAGGGTTTGATTTTTCAAAAACGTTTCCTATGTTAATAATATAATACATAGTAATAACACTTAATAAACTCAAAGAATTCCTGTGCTTCTCCTCTTCCTCATTTTATGCTTCTAGCCGAATGGTTTAGCTTTAACTGCCATGCAGTCAAAGTAGATTTTAAGAATAGCAACATCTCTACCAGTTATTCGCTACAAGTGTAGCAAGCAGGATGATAACTTTATTTTTATGTTTTTCGTTAGTGAACTAATTACCTAACTGCGATATAGCTTCCACTTCGGAGTCACATATACTTATTTGTTACCTGGAGTTGGATTGTGGCCGACATTATAATTGGTATAGCTGTAACCTATTTATTTTCTGAGTTTGCTGTTGCACAGGATGGATTATTTGCAGAATTTTTAGCCTAGTAATTCGAACTCGTACTAAGGGGAAAATTTATATTGTATGTTCCTCTAATTTATTAATTATTGAGTGAAGTTGGAGTTCCAGCCATCATTAATTAGAAACCAAATTCCCGTATTCATCGAACACCCTGTTTAGCTTTAGGCGAGACTACAGCGTACGGTCCCTCCTATTGAAGGTCGTTGGACATCACTCGTGCGTGATGTAATTGTAAGGATTTTTTACCTACCTAACTAATCACCACCTTCTTTTGAAAATCAATAATTTGTTTTATCGTGTTTCACAAGATCAGAGAATTAGTAATAAACCAACGCTAGGCTTTCCTCTTGGCTGGCAAAGCTTCGGTAATACCTTTAGCGTTAAGAACACGGGAATGAGGGTAGTGATCACCTATCTTGCTCATTAATAATATTACAAATTATGTATTACATTTAAAATCTTCAGTGATGAAAAGTGCCGCGAGGAAATCTGCTAATGGATTCCGGATTCTTACTGATGTTTTTATACGCGTATGTAGTTGCTGCTAAGGTTGTTAAGTCAATATTACTCATACTTCATAAAGTGTTCCTAAATTTGGAAGACAAAATGGAATGAAATATTAGTTGGTCATCGATGTGTTGCCAGCGAACAAAGAAGTCATCAATTCACAAGTAGATGTTTAAATAATTCTTCAATTTGACAAATTACATTAATTCTTTTAAATATAAGATGATGATTATAATAACATTTGTTTTGAAGTCTCTAAAAAATTCTGTATATCGCCAACGATGATATTAAAAGTAACACCGTTTTGAAACTTATGATGACTTATGATGATACCAGAGGTTTCTACGCAATAAAAAAATCTAAACCTTTATAGAACTTCGCGTATACCTTTTGGTTGGTTTGTCACGAGCGATTTTCTCTGAACTACTAGATCTAACAGTTGAAATTTTATATTCGTTTACAATTCGCTGAATCAGTCCTGGACGTGTAACGTAAATGAACGATATTTACGTGCAGGGGGTGATTTTGCGGATAAGTCCAATTCGGATATCAGCGATTTTTTTATTCATCTTGTTGTTATACAGATTTCTTTAAAATATAATCATTATATAAGCGTAGTCAAAGAAACGAAAGACAATGGATTGTATTGCGATAAAAAAATATCTTGACAAAGGTCAAAGTTTTAACAAAAGACGCTCCCGAAAATTTTCTTTTTATAAATGTCTTTCGTTGTCTTTTGAATATTACAGAAAAAAGTGAAAGATGCTTGTAATGGAAATGATTTGACGGTCTGAAAGATTTGATATTCGTCGCGACAATGTTATTATATAATATTGGCTAGACGTGAGTTGAGTAACTCACGTCTACTCTCACTCACTGTTATTTGTCAAAACGTAGTAAATATAAAAATATTGATAAGACTACCATAAAAACTAAAATATATAATTCCGTTCCAAGTGCAAAGTGTGTGCACATTGAATCATTGGAACAGTACTTTATTAATCATTTTGTACCATATAATTCCAATAAATATTGAATATTGTACAAAGAAATAGTAACAGTGTATACTTATAAATATAATTTTTTTTATGTGAATAGCCGACAAACGATCAGACGAGTCTCCTGATGGTAAGTGGTCACCATCGCCAATGGACATTAGTAACGCCAAAGGCGTCACTAAAGCATTGTCGATAAAGAAGAAAAAAGAAAGAAAGTGCTTTTATTGGTACAGATGCAATCTCTACCAAATAGAACTGAAAGAAATTAGATAGCAAGCTGAATAAGCAAGAGCTTTTCCAATGTGTGGACATATCCAATTTTTGAAACGTGAAATTAGTATAAAAGAAAAATTCGGCACTAGTCATACAAAAAATTGGAACAAATCATTGCAAGGAAAGACTTTTTTCAAATCAATTTTCAGTTGTCATAAGTTGCGTACCTCGTAATATCCGATACATTATTCTCGAAACTTACTCGTTCCATTTGTTTATGTTGAAAGATTATCCAAGTTAATCTATCAGGGGATTTGTGTGGACAAAATATTCAAATGGATTTTCTACAAGATTCTCTCAGGTTGGATCCCCACAGAATAGATATTAACCAAGTAAAGTTTTAACTTGTATTTCTAGTTTATTACTTGCAAGCGTATCGTGTAACAGACAGGCACTCCTGTCCAACATATGTATATAGCCATAGCTGAGCTCTGTTGTAGAAAAAGTTGTAGAGTGTTGAGTCATTGCTACGGTGCTGACATACTCGGGTGCTCGGGTCACGGGCCGCTTTCAGTGCAGCAACCGTAACCATTACTGTCTCTGACATATATATAATTATTTTTTCACCCCGAACAAAGTCGGGACGGGCTCCTATTCATTAATATAAATTCATATATAAATTTTATTGTCCATTTTCTTTTCATATTAAAATTCAAACTTTTCCATCCTAATTTTGTTATTTGTCAAACGTAAATTAAAAAAAAAACAAAACTACAATTCAACCTCAAATCATCAATTGAAAGCACTTTTTAAGACTGAAATATAGTTTCAATAGTTTTAATAGCAAAATAAGACAACTCGTTTTAAGTCCGTATTAGCAGGTGTAACCGTGACCAACAGCAAAATTAATATTACTTATGTAATTTGGCCATTAACCATCCACTATATGGCATGTGTTATACCTAGTATTTTAGAAAGGCGAGCGTACCAAACAAAATCCATGCTCATGGAGGAGTTATGTATTTACAACTAGAACGTACTCATATCAACCAGTACCAACAATTTAACGCGCCTTCTGCAGCACAAATTCACCCAAGAATTTCTTAAGTTCTAACCCAGCTAACAATTGACACCACCTGCTTTTCTTATCTCACTCTGTCACACTTATTACTTACACAAAGCGTCCGACTATAAATGCTTCAGTCTGTTCGTACGGTCAAGAATTTGGAATATTGTTAAAATTAATAATTTGCACCATTTTTTGCCTTTCTCATACTTTGCCATTTTGAATATTATTCGCTTTCCCGCATCTCAAATTGTCAAAAGGTGCGTCCTGATGTCCCTTACAGTTACTCGAACGTGAAAAGTCAAATGCGCGTAAATTGCGTTTCTTATTAAACCCCTTTTGGACACTGATATCGAATTGCGCCGCTATTAAAAAAACAAAGTACATGTAACACTTGTAAATTTGAATTGAATATTGTAATTTTAGTTTTATTTGTGGTTCCAAATTTTTTTAATTTATTGTTAACAGAAATACGCTTTATATTAGTTTGACCTATTTAGGTCTGTATATGACGAACATCGAATATTTTTTGCAATATTGTAAGAAGTTGGGGTTTTATTATCGATATAGACGGCTTAAAATACTTTTTTGGGTTTCTTGTTGACTATTTGTACACTTATAACACTACAACAACAGTATATATTAAGATATTTCTTGGCACATCTAGAGCTTATGAGCTTACACTTTTCATCCCGGGAAATAGATTAGTTCTCGGAGAAAATTTACAAAGTGACGGCAGTTACTAATTAAATTAATTAAAATTAATGTTCCCGCCTACTTAGGATGTGGGAGACTTCAAGAGGAAAGTGAAAATGCTTTGGTAGTTAGTGCGTTCAAGATTTTAGACTTCATCATCACTTACAATTAGGTGGGATTATTATTGTCATGCATTAACTAATTTTATTTTAATACATTAATAAAATACTGGTTCTGATAAATAACAGGCGAGATAAGACGCTAATTTCATCTTATTAATGTGCCTTCAGAAGCACGAAAGCTTTCACAAATTTTTGCAACTAACTTTCATTCATCCCATTATTGACAGAGTGTAATTTCATAACTTAATCGATCATCTCCAATACTATAAAACACAATCTGTAAAGGTATGTAATATTAGACAAAATTATTAGGTATATACAAGTCTTTACATATCGTACAACTTAAACTTAAGCCTCAGAAATATTTTATTTGCAGAAAATTTGCAGGCAAGTATTTGTTTTGTGTTACTAATAGTCTTTCATTGTCTCAATTTGTACGAAGATTAATTTCCTGAGCTCCAAGATTTGCTATGTGGATAAATGTATTGATGTAAAACTGTTCTAGATATGGTATGAACATTTTATCAATAACATCATGCATATAAACATCAATTAGGCTAAAATATTCATTCTTATTTATACTCATAATAATATGTAGTAATTAATTTCAACATGTGCTATTTCTGTGCCCTTTTCGCTATTAGTCTTGTTTATTGTTCTCGACATGAATATCGGCTTGGTAAAAAAAAACGCATAACATAAATAACGGTTCTTTACCTATTAGGGAGAGACAATCACTGAACTTGAGCAAAAAAGGATATAGATCAGGGGTCCAATATACGACCCTGGCACATCCCAAGCGTGAACAAGCGAAGCCGGTGAGCGAACAAAGTTGGTCAACAAGACAATACTAACAATGGCCGAGAAGTTTATTACTGGGTTAGTTTTACAAGCGTTGTTCGTAAAAGTTCGTATCTCGATCTGACCCACTCAAACGACTGTTTTACAAGACTTCCTAAGTTGGGACTCGTAACTCTGGCGGTTATGGATTGTTGTTATTTTAGGACCTGCTGTGGTTAGATGTGTAATAACTATGACTTTAATTGTACCACTTTAAGTAAGGGTTTACCCATGTTTGTGCTTAGAACTTGTGTACAACAATTATAATCGTAACATTAAAGAGATAATGTTTATCTTCGTGACATGGTAAATTGTTAGCGATCGCATGTTTTGCACCACTTCAAGGCTTATTATAAACTTCAAAAATATCGAATATAAAATATAAAAAAATATATAGTAAAGTCAAAATCTTGTGAATTCAGAAGTATGTGAGCATTTGTTAAGATGATAATTATATTGGTTCTATAAATGATCTTGAGAGCTGGCTCAACTTAGACCAAATATGAGCTTGAGCGGTAACGTTATCAGAATGTTTTATGCACAGCAATTTGAATGCGCTGTATGTTAAAAAGATGTATTTATCTTGTTAAAGTATATTTAACGCAAAAAAAAAACTATATGTTGCTGGTTATTTCCAGCGCATTTATATCCAGTACTCCAACCTATCAATTTCTCATGTCAGCTGCACGTCTCAGCGCTTTTCAAACGATTATGCTTACTTAAGTGCATATTTAGCCGAATTCAACTGCCGGTATTATTTGGAAACAATCGTATATTCTCTACTAAGGTCTTATTAAGATGTTATGATAATACAATTTTATTATAATACTAAGTATATAAGTATACAGATTGCCTCACAAACCACTTAAGCAGAAGTCTTTTTGTACAGCGAGATATTCTTGATATTCTAAAGATATATTTATAGTCAAGCATTAAGTTACATTAATAAAACAAATTGTAGTCTCAGCTAAGAGCTTGGGTTCTTAACTTAGAATCTTTATTTAAAATTATTATTTTAACTCAAACGTGGATAAGAACACGAGCTTGTAATGTGGTGTTACGTAACTTTGTAAAGCATCTTAGATAACTTTCCATTAAAATCCGAAGAAAAAAGTTATTATTTTATATGACTTCATTCTACATTACATGTATCGTTGGCAAATTAACTTCGTCGTCAGGCGTCACGATCACATAATTGTTTCGTCATTACATACACATTTATTATATTATATATGTGCATATATGACCCTGACGACTGCACGTCTATGTGTAAATGATTCTGTTCTTGCGGAATAGGATATATAATTTATACGCTGATTTTGAATCAGTGTTGCGGATGTCAGACTCATTGTCTTTCGTATAAAGTTTTACAGTTTCAGTTTTTATATGTACACACACACACACACATATATATATATATATAATCAATTCTAAGGTTTATTTTCATATTTATTTAGGTGAAGGTTATTTGTAAACATTAAATTTCAGCTTTATTTCACAAAGTTTTTTTTTACATACAGATATATTATAGTATATATTAACAAAAAGACATAATGTCACCCCATAAGTATTTTGTTTTTTTACTGGTTGCACGGAACTCTAGAAATCAGTTTTAAAGATCTTTCACTCACTTGAAAGAAAGGGATTCAGAATTCTAGCTAAACTTAAGGCGATTCTTATTATGTTCTTTGTGCCGAAGGATTTCGGCTCCCTCACAAATGACGACTCGTTAGGCTTCGCTTTGTCGTGGAATTCAGTCTTTTCTATTTGAGTGTTAGCCAAAAAGGTCAAATATGATATACTCATTTAGTCCCTTACATCAATATGAATGTATTTTATTTATTATGTTAACAGATGATAATGAATACACATGTCACCAGATGAGAAGTCCCGCCACCAAAGGACGGTTTACTAGCATTAAGTGTGTGTTTAAGTAAACAGTAAAGACTATGTTGTAGAATATTGTTAGTGTAGTATTATGTACAATCTATCATCTAATGAAGAAGTATTGTTACTCACCAACAATTTGCGCGCTGCCATGCAGTTGACATCCGGCTACTATTACGCTCTCCATTTACTATTAGATATATCAGCGTCAATATTATTTAACTATTCATTATTCAAATTGCTTAAACATTCAGCGATTCACGATACAATAAATTAATAATTGGTATAGATGTTAAGGTTTAAATTGGTGATGTTATAGCCGGGTTATCGTGTTTCTTAGATACTAAATCATTGCTTTAATATTTAATGTAATTCATTAGAATTCTAATTCAATTATTTTGTTTTTCGAAATACCAAATAAATTTTAGTTCATGATATATCTCTCTTCTGAAAATATATATAATTTAGTTGTACTAATGCAGGTAGGTAGGTAGGTAGTTTAGCACAAAGGTAGGCGTCTGAAACATTTAAAAATAATTACAACAGGTATTGAAATTAATAACATTACATCATAACTCTTCTAGATCTAGTTTCGATAATAAATATACATTGCATTAGATTTCTTAATCATAATCATGCACAAAGAATAAGAATCGTTCTTTTGAGTTGATTTTGTGATAATTCTTTAAGTGTACGGAGCTCCCAATCTTGATTCTCTAAGCCGTCTTGTATTGAACTGAATAATTAACGAGACAATAGCGTTAGCCCAATATCGATGGTACTTATACATAGGTTTAATTTTTATTCATGAATTAATTACTATAATTTTTCTATTAAGTAGATATCAAATGGAAATATGTTTAACGTATTGGTTAGTGCTGAGGATCCAGCTAATAACTGGATTTCTGTATCTTTCCCTTCTTCACCGGCATGTTTCAATTCCTTGGTTTTGTAAATGAGATGTATTATTTAGGCGCGCCGTTGTATAGTCTAGTATAATTTAGAGAAAAATAAACTGATTCACGGACAAATATTGAAAAAAACATTCAACGAGCTGTGTTCTTCTGACAAATTATTTTAAATATGTTTGATAGTTGTGACGTATTAAATCAATAATTGTCATTTGCATCCGACTGACCGTCTACCATCCGCCATAATGTTTCAGTGGTACAATATGTTACTCACAAATTGAATTATTGACACGAAACCAAGCTGAAATCTAGAATTTGAATAATATGGATTGTTTTCGATTAATATGATCTACTTTCTACAGTTTGTACATGGCGCCGTCCAGGCTTCATATGTTTGTGAAACATCTCCTTCGTATAAACGGCAGTGACCACTTATCGTGTGATGATGTCATCGCTTGTTTCCCGGCTGTTTTTGTAAAAGTAATAACAATTTAAATTTTTCACTGTTTGGGTAAAGCCTAAAAAATAAAACGCGTGCCGCAGTGCGACTTATAATTCTGGCTGCTTCGCTCCACAAAGAGCGGTATACCACGAAGCCAGCGGTTTGGCAATATCTCGTCCATCATAATTTTAAAATCCAAAAATGTAATTGCTTTGCGGGTTTCTAGGCCGCACTGATTTGCTTTTTATATTAGTAAACCTGTTATTTTATATATAGTTTAAAAATTGAAATGATACTTCATGCAATTTAGAACTGATGGAAGTTTGTTAGTTGATATGTGACGCGTTAAAGCACAGCCTGTAGGTATGATGTTGATGAATAAATTAATGACAAGGACGTCTGGAAATAACGGTGCCGAAACCAGCTTCGCGCGTGTTAAAGCTTACTTTATAATTGCCAAATGTTGTTTAAAAGATGTACTGAGGTTTCATCAACCATTTTTTCTCCTCAATGTTAAAACACCTTTCTAGACCATTCGATTAAATTATTTTGAATTTGAATTTGGTATCCATGTTGAATTATTTATTTTCATTGTCACAGCCCCTAACTGGTGTACTGATCTCCTTTCATTATTTAAGGGGTTAAAGGTGTACCAGGCTGGCCATACAACATGCGTACCAAGTTTAAATTGGGAGGCTTCATATAACTTGAAAACATGATGAACTCAGCAGGTCGCGTCGTCAACGGAGATTTGCTTTAATTCAAAGATTGGTGGAGCTCTTCATTCCTTACCTGTATGTGTCTGCTATCACTGATAAATGGATATTTATAAACATCAATGGCAACCGGTTGACGTAATTTTAGGATTGTTATTATCATTACAGCCGGATTATAAATTTTAATTAATATATTTTAATTTGCACGCCTTAAGAGGCAGAACATAAGATAATATAATGTTTTGTGTACTACCTATGCTTGTACTATGTTCTGGCAATAAACGAATTATTATTATTATTATATTATTATTATCAATTGCCGGGTATTAAGAAGCACAGATAACTAGAAAACGGTTCGGTCGATTTGGCCGCGGTTTTCGTTTGTTCGTAATTGACAGAACAAGGTGTAACTCGACGATCAAACTCGATAAACAGTTAAACATTCACTTTGATAGTTCTGTTACATGAAAGATTCGGTTGCATAAACGCTAAGTGCACATTTCACTTTGTTCATTAGTAAATTGCATTCGTGCAAGCCACGGCGGGTAATTTAGTACTGCTAAGTTAAATTTACACGTTTCAACTTGGATTCAAACATGGAACCGATATTGGTTACATGTTCAATAACATTTGAAATTAATTTTCTTTCAAACGTTTTAACGGAAGGCGGCGGTGGACTAATTTATTTTCTTTCTCGAAGTTTATTATTAGATTTCACAATAAATCATTTTTACTTAACAGTAATGTTATTTTGTTACTGTAGGCATATTGTTTTGACACGGTTTCGATGTTTTATGTGCTTGATTTATAAGTTTGCAAGTCTATTATCTTGCGAGGTAATATCCATAAACTTAAAAAGGCTTAGTATAAAATTCTAAGTCAGTTAAATCTCCAATTTTGGACTGTTCATGTAATTTCAACTGTATTTTGAAGGAAAACAGGGCCAGGCATGTTGTAGTATTTACAATACTTACATGTTTTTATATCTAGTATTTTGGCACTCGCATAGTTTGTAACTCTTATAATACTCCTTTTGTTAACTTCTTTTATAATTTCCTGTATCTTTTATCCATTTATTCTGTAATTTCTTTATATATTTTATTAGTTTTAATGTTTTGCTATTGTTGTCAAATATTTGACAAACGTCCTAAATTATTGTCATCATTACTTTATTTTTAATTTGTATTATTTCTATCCTTTTTGGTAATATTATTTATTAGGTTGAATAGTAATTTTAAATTCGTAAATAGAACATAATAAGAAGATCATTCCAGAAGATTCGACATATAAAAGGCGAGCTGTGACGACATGAACGGTCTCTGTCAGTTTCTCGCGTGTTGGTCACAACACTGGTAACTTGACACAGTTTTCTCGCGTGTGGGTCAAGTCTTGGATGTCTACACTACCAGTCTCTATCAGTCTCTCTCGCGTGTGAGTCGCAACTCTTGGATCTCGACGCTGACAGTCTCTCACGTGTGGGTCACAACAGTGATAATTTGAAGGAGTCTCATGCTGATCTACATACTTCGTGGGCCCTAACGCACGCCTGGTTATGGCGGTCTCCGTGTGCGGAACACCAGACAATCTACGCGTCTCGTGCGTATTAACGCACGCTCCAGGCGCCGAGGTCTTCGTGCGCTGAACGCCGGGGACTCTGATCGTCTCGTGCGCCCTAAACGCACGCTCCAGTCGCCGAGGTCTTCGTGCGCTCCCCGCCAGAGAAGCGACGGGCCTACCTTCTTACTTACAAGTGACCTTCTTTTTAGTTTCTTAATCTTGTAACTACTGTATTTTAGTCATTGTAACCGCCAGGAATTCTTAAATTCATTATATCTTCTAAATTTCGTTGATCTTTTACTATAACATTATAGCTTGATAATTTAGAACATTTGTCAAACATTTGACAACAATAACAAAACATTAAAACTAATAAAATATATAAAGTAATTACAGAATAAATGGATAAAAGATACAGGAAATAATAAAAGAAGTTAACAAAAGGAGTATTATAAGAGTTACAAACTATGCGAGTGCCAAAATACTAGATATAAAAACATGTAAGTATTGTAAATACTACAATGTTCATCATAAACTATATGTAAATGGCACATGTAAATCTTAGGCTGACGAGGTAAATAGATAGTGTCGAAATGTAATCATTGTCACCTAGGATAAGTGTATAAGACAAGATATATGAATTAACTTATATATATATATATATATATATATGAATAATATTTAACGATATGAAATTATATCGGATTATCCGATTGTTTCGGATTATTTCGGTTAAGGATATTAGATGATTTAGGAATCGGAAAAAAATATATAATATATTTACAAGGTAACACTTTGACCTTATTTTTAAGTATTATTTGGTATTACAATCATAGAAAAGAATACTAGCCTTAAAAATGTAAAAATAAAAACTGTCTAAAAATGAAAGCGGCGCGGCTAGTACATCAGCTTCGTCGGCGAAGACCTAGCATAACGTATTTTATTTAGACTCTGCCCCTATCTCATTATTCGAAACTTTTTTAACGAATTCGGTTACGGTTTCGGATATATATTTGATTTTGGATATCTAACAGTTTTAGGCGGTTACGGAGCTCCATAACATTCCTATTAATAATTAAAAAATAGATATACCATAGACATATGCGTGTATTATAGAGCATCACTAAAAGAAAATCTTTCAGCAACGTTCGTGGTATTCAGATTAACTTGAACAGAAATTACTCCTTACCGTCTCTGTCCCTCATTTGCTTGATGTGGAAATAGATAATCTTCCGATAATTAAAATGAAAATTGAACTTATCAATCGCACAAACACTTGCGCACTCACACACGCACACTAATGCACTGACGCTTACATCTATTTTAAACAAAAAAAAAATTGACAGCCCGTCAAACAATATATTACTTACTTATGCTGAGCTTATTGAAGAATGTTACCTAATGGGGGCTTTAAAGCTAATACCTAAATACAGGCTTGAACCTAGTTCGAGCATCACGCATGGCTATGACATGGCTATGCACTTGCGGAGATGTGCAGCTGTTTATAACAACAATTATCATGTTTATTAAACAAAAACGACGTGAAAGAAGAAAAGAAAAAGTAGTATTGCGAGTACCGCGAAAAACTCACATAGAAAAGAATTCTCGTATTTGGGTTTTTGATTTCTTCGCCTTAACGCTGCCGCTACTCACATACATTTGGAAAACGGCCAATTTTCCAAATCCAAGATTTGAACTTGTTAACCGTACCTATATAACACGCGAAAAGCTTTGTTTCAACGTGCAAAATTGGGAATCCAACTTTAACCTGTCAGTTCTGTAATAAAATGTTTAGTGAGTCATGTTTTTGCACGCTTTAAAAATATTACAATATTAAAAACAGCGGTGTCGCGGCAATGTGAGTTTAAAAAAAAACTAGTGACATTTACGATGTGAAGGTGGAATGGAATCGCTTGAACTTTTTCGTGAACATTAACTAATGGTAATGATGGTGTTGGATTAATTTGGATATTTTGATAAAATTGTTAAAAATTAAGTAAACACCAATTAAGTTTCTTCATAAACTTTGCTTTATGCACGTATTGTAAATATATACTTAAGAATATATAAAAGAAGAAATTCATAACTTGATAATAAATATTTGTTTACCACAGCTATAATATTAAAATAAAAGGAAGACAAATAGACAAAAATAACTATTGTAATCATTACGCAAGAAGAATAATATATAGTTATCTGAATATTACTTAGTAGGTTCTTAGAGTCAAATAAAACCTACAGGGGACAGACTAAAGTTTCGGTTCTCTGAACACCGCTTCTGATTACCGTTTTTGATGTAATACAATATTCCGGTTGAAACAAATTCGGGTAAAAAATAGTAGAAGTATGTTCACTACAATTCACTTCACTTCACTAACATTCACGCACTCGCCCACGCACACGCCCACGCTCACGCCCACGCACTCGCCCACGCACACGCACACGCCCACGCACACGCTCACGCACATTTAACTGTTATTAATTAACACAGTAACTTATTCCACCTTTACTTCAAAATACTATTGACTACAAAAGTTACTATATTTATTTTAACCCTTCCTTAATTTAGAAAATTGAAAAATGTTTTTAACTTAAAAACAGCAAATTGAAAAAGTAAGTATAAATGTACAAAAAAATGTAGGGAGCTGCAGGAGTTTGAAGCCACTCGCACGCAAGAACTGTTTTTAAAGTTACTGCCGCTGTTTCATATCCTGGTTTTCGTAAAAATGTGAAAATTCGAAAGCAATGGGGTCCATCCATAAATAAAGGAATGTTTGTGATATACAAAAAAGATAAGAAATTCCCATTATTTTATCATCTGACACGATGATTGATTGTAAACAAGATTGCGTCAAAGTTTTTTATATTAATCGTAAGTACATAATAATATAGAAATTGTATAAATATTCGTGCTAAAACATGAGTCAAAGAAAATCCATTCCATACTAATAATAAAAATATAACGTGCTCATATTAAAATACCGAATGTTGGTAAATTTTGACACGTGCACACCTACCTGCCTGTCAACCGGGTGAATGCGAATGTGTCATGTGGAAATCACCGACGAAATTTTAATGCTACCAGGCATATTGTAATTAAATATAATGAGAGGTTATAATGAGAAAAAAAAACTTGCATGCATATAAATATTAGTGTGTAAAAATGCTGTAACAACATGTGACATAATTAATCATCATTATTATCGTTAAAAGCCATGTTTGTCCCACTGCTGGGCTCGCGTTTCTACTTACAATTTGAGGGGATTAAGGTTATGAACAAGTGCGGGTTCGCAGACTTCAAATACCTTTGACATTGTCGAGAGTTTCCAGGTACGTAGGTTTCGTCACGATGTATTCATTC
Source organism: Megathymus violae (assembly GCA_003671415.1). Lineage (NCBI taxonomy): Eukaryota > Metazoa > Arthropoda > Insecta > Lepidoptera > Hesperiidae > Megathymus > Megathymus violae. Next base: position 923,648 of record PDGT01000105.1, on the reverse strand, counting down.
ACCGGAGCAAGTAATTATGCAGGATTTGAATTCGAGTCTCCCGCGTGGAAGAATTAGGTTCGAACCACTAGGTTACCAATGAACGAGAAATTATGATTAATTTGTTATAAAAACATCAAATTTATTCAATTTTACTAAAAATCTAGCAAGAAAAACATTGAACAGTTTGATTATCTAGATAATTATTTCTGGAGTAGCTTCTATTTAAGGATTGGAACCCGGTATTACTCGATAAAAAAACTCACGGTGTCCATTGCATTTTGGGATCGTTGCCAACTTGGAGTCCGTCCAAACAAGGTAGTCCAAGTTAATCTGTTAGCGCTGTTTGATCCGATTAATGTTTCAAGTAAGTTTCGGGGTGTAAGAAGATATGTCTATCCTTGAGTCACAGCTAGATATTTCCCCGCGGCACATCCTACTGATCAACGAACACGGCGATTGTTTGAGGTGTGAGTTTTCTCTCGATCGTCGAGTCAAAGTTATAAATGCCTTTGTTTGTCTTTAAGTCAAAGCCCATATCTACTGTTTGTGCACTTTCGTGAACAGCGAACAAGTCAATGGTTTAATGATATATAATTTTGTCAATGCAGTTAGTTGCGGTTACTCCAGTACATCATTTTATCAGCTGTAAGGTATAAATAGATTATAGGCGCCGGTCACAAATCATTTTTCCACTGCTTACTGGTAGAAAGTTGTGATTAGGAACAAACAGTGCCCTTATCAAATTATCGAATATTTTTTCGAAAATAATCAAGCCTTAAAAAGTTTTTACCATAGTTCCGTTACTACATAGTACATAGGACAGGACAGGTAACAGTGAACGCGTTTTTAAGAAGCTTTAGCGATTAATTCTTGCAATTATTTCTTGCTGGCAATGCGTTAGTGACGCACGCTTTCCATAATATAGACTGGTGATGGTTGATATGTCTAAGAATTTTTATTTATCATAAATATAGGTTTTACTTTGTGGGTAAATGGGAGATGTTACGCATGTGTAAAGATTTATCGAGTGCCATCATACATGTGCTCTCGGATTGTTTCATTTTAAATTAATACTAATTGTACCTATACCAAACAGAAAAGTAACCTGCATTACAAACACAGTCACACATAATACATACGCATTACAGAAACTATACCTAATTATTTATGCAATTGTTAATTAGGATTGCTACTTTTATGTAAATAGGCAAGAAATTAGTTATAATAAAAAAAACATTATCGGTTTTCCATTAGACTTAGCTCGTTAAGCCATTATCTCGAATTTAAAACTGCAGTTTGTTTTCTTAATTTCCTCTGGGAGAGAGTTACTTGATATACATTACGTAGGAAAAAATCCCCCGCGGTATCCATTGCACACTAGGTCCATTGCCAAGTTGGAGCCAATCCAAGCAAGGTAACCCGCGTTAACCCGTTAGGTTTATTCAGCCAGATCATTGACTGAAGTTAAAAACTCGCTCAAAGTACAATGTTGTAACTTAGTTTGCGATGTAGGAACAGGTTATGTAGAATTCAGGGCAATAGTTGCTTTGGGCTAACATCAAATGAGTATAAGCATTATTTGATATTACATCAATACATGGCAAAATTTAGCATTTATTTATTACCATTTGGTACTGAACAACAAATAACAAGAATCTCACCATATCTGGAGATAATATATATACATAACTTGTCCCCGCCATTCGTCGTGTCCAATTATTATATGAATATCATGAAGAATTACTCAATAGTTTCTTAACTTAATAAGTGCGTTTTATTATGCTGCGATGCATCGCGATATATCACCAGGTGAGGTTATAGTCAAGCATTAAATTATAAACAACTTATAAATGCGGTAACAGCGAAAAATCAAAAAATTGTAACCAAACGTTAACTTTAAATTAACTTAGATTAAAAATTTAAATGTAAAAAAATATTCTTCTGGGTTCTTCCAGCGCTGAGGCCTTGGCCTTTCCAGCTGCTAGGGAATTCGGGCATCGAGATACCTCTCTTTACCCGGGCTGCATCTCAGGATGTCAAATGCATCCTGGTGATTTTGCCCGTTACTGTTAACGGGGTTGTGGCTTTGGGGTTTTTGTCAATTACAAATTATTTATTATTTAGCTAGATTATCTCAGGCTGGGAGAGAGAGTTACTTTTTAATCCAGCAGTTCCCTCGGGAGTGGGCGGCCATCTGGTGGGCGCGCGTGCAGTGGCGCAATTCCTCGCAGATGAGTGTGTGGCCCATTATCAGCGCGGTCAAACATGTTCCGAGCCAATCTGGTGATAAATGAGTTAATATTTTCGATATGGAGATCTCGTGCAATGGTGTTATTTTTTACGTAACGTCCTGCTCCGACGATCATTCGTAGAACCATGTTTTGTTGAGCTTGAATCCTTTTGCGCTGTGTTTCTGCCACTAGTGCGTACCACGCCGGGGCCGCATATGTAAGGCGCGAGCGAATGTAGGACTTGTATATTAGTAGTTTGGTTTTGATTGGTAATTTTGAATTTAGCAATGGTCTAAGCATCGCACGACTTGCACGTGCAATGTGAATGCAATGATTCACTTGCGTTTTCATATGAAGTGACCGGTCCAAATAGCAGCCTAGATATTTTACGGTAGCTTGCCAATTTATGGGTTCGTTATAAAGTTTTAGAGGAGGTGGGTGTTTTATCTTCCGGCTGAAAAATATGGCGACAGTCTTCGAGGTGTTTACAGATAGTCTCCATTTGTCCAGCCATTTTGGGAGAAGATCGAGTAGGCGCTGCATTTTGTTGGCTGCCAGTTCAGCTCGTCTAGAAGACGAGAAGAAAGCGCTATCATCTGCGTATAATGCTAATTGGACATTCCTTTCCCAATCCTTGAGGTGGCCGGTAAGCGTCGGGATGTCATTTGTGTATATAGCATATAGAGTGGGTGAAAGACAACTGCCCTGGGGAACTCCTGCATTTATTGGTCTAGAGTCTGAGATGTTGTCTTCTATGGAGACATAGAATTTTCGTCCGGTCAAAAATGATGCTATTACTCTGGTTAGCATTTTTGGTATAGGTGTTTCCAGTAGTTTGTGGATTAGTCCCGCATGCCACACACGGTCGAATGCTTTCTCTATGTCTAGGAATACTCCGACCGTGTGTCGCCCACTGTTCATTTCATCTGACAGGTAATGGATTATGCGTGCCAGTTGGAGTGTGGTTGAATGGCCCGCCCGAAATCCAAATTGTTCATCCCTTAACGAGAGTGATGGTAGTAAACGTCGCAGAGCGAGTCTTTCAAACAGTTTAGCAGTTGTGGGAAGCAGTGTTATAGGTCGATAGCTGGATGGGTAGCGTGGGTCCTTTCCCGGTTTTGGTAGGACAATTACTTTCCCCATCTTCAATTCGTTTGGAAAGTATCCGGTGCGTAGTATTCCATTATATAGTCTTGTTAGTCTGGTCAGAGCTCTCTGTGGCAGCATGGTCAGTGCCTCACTAGGGATGCCATCATGGCCTGGAGCTTTACGCTTTTTAAGATGTAAGGCCACCTTTCTCGTTTCTGCAGGGGAGATAAACAACATTCCATCGAAAGACGGTAGAGGTCCGCTGATGAAATCTTTAATACGGTCTTCTATAACTTTATGTTGTTCGTGTGTTTGGGCAGTTTCAGGGTGCGGAGAGAATTGTTCCTTCATATGATCTGCGAGGATTTCTACCCTTTCCTTGGCTTCGTAACATCGTTTGCCATCCTTGTTAGTCAGTGGGTATGTGGGAGCTTTTGAACGAGTGAGTATTCTGCTGAGGTGATGTAGAGATGTTTCATTTTCGCCTGCTCGGTCTATGCGTCTTTCCCAAGAGATTCCGCGATATTCGTACATCTCGGCTGCTAATTTATCCGTTATAGTATTTAGTAAGCGTTTGATTCTAGGGCAACGTGTTTGTGCCCATAGCTTCCTCAGTTTTCTTTTATTTTTTATCATAGTTCTTAAAAAGGTTGGCAGTGGCTCTCTCAAATTTCCTTTAGGATACATAGTGGTGGCCTGAGATAATGCTGTTTTAACTACGTTGATGAATTCCACTGTAGCGGTTTCCACCTCCTTTGCTGTGGAGATGGGGCCACTAAAGCGGTAGTCAGCCAGTGCTGTTTGGTAAGTTTTCCAGTTAGTTTTTCTGTATAGTCTTGGAAATTGTACGCAAGCTATTCCCAGACCAAGCGTAGCCATTATGGGGAGGTGTTGAGCATCTAGGTCATATAAGACCTCCAAACTTATTGGGCAAGTGATGTTTTTATGCAACATAATATCCAAGACATCAGGTCGTTTTGATGGATCTGTAGGTATATGAGTAGGGGTAGCAGGTCCAGTTACTTCATATCCCGAGGTCTCGGCATCAATGTATAACTTTCGACCAACTGGGGTAATGATTCTAGAGCCCCAAGCACGATGTTTTGCGTTTAGATCTCCCAAGATAATGGTTGGAATGTTATCACACATGATATTGGAGATATCATGGGAACAGAAAAGCGGTCCAGGAGGGCGGTAAGCAGCGTAGATTTTGAGTTCTGAACCCGCCATACGTACTATGACTCCAATGGATCGGGTGCTCTCAAATTGAGGTAATGGTAGTACTTCGTGTATTACGTCTCTTCGGATTGCCACTGCAGTGCCTCTATAAGCCATGCCAGTGTGCGATGTTTCATCCCGACGATATACAACGTAGTTTGGGATCTGGAAATCTTGCGTTGGTTTAAGCTTAGTTTCTCCTAACAATAGTATATGAATTTCTTGTTCTTGAAGAAGTCGTCGAAGGTCCGCTTTATGAGAGGAGACGCCTCCCGGGTTCCAATATAGCAGTTTAAATTGTACTGCCATAAAGTCCCCCAAGTACTTGCTGGATGGTGTTCCTGATAGCCCCCAAAAGCTCCGGATACGACGCGACGGCTTGACTGATGATGGAAATAGCCTCCACCAGCGCCTCCGCGGTCGTATTTATGTCCAGCTCTTGTGGAGGGCGTGGACAGGGGGTGGATTTACGCTCATGACGTACTGTGTTAAGTGGTTGTTGAGGATATTGTAGTCGGGTTGATGATTCGGCCTCTAGTTCCCTTGTGCGAGGTCTACTTGGCCTAATCTTGATTTCTGCAGGCGCTGGTGTGAGCTGAGTTGGTAATGCTGGACGAACAAGAGGTAAAGTAATGGTCGGTGTAGCTCTCACCGGAGATCGCCTCTCCCATATGATGGGCTTAGCAGTTGGTAAGGTTGGTGCGATCACAGCAGGTTGTTCGCTGAATTGTTGTTGTATTATGGGCTTAGCAGTTGGTAATGTTGATGCGGTCACAGCAGGTTGTTCGTCGAATTGTTGTTGTGTTTCACGCTGGGTTGCTCGTCTTTGAGCTCTTGTTTTCTTTGGTTTCTTTGCGATTGGTTCATTTCTCAGCGAAGGCATATTCGCCGGGGCCATCAAGGATGCTCCTGTATTTGAATAGGGCGCCCCGATATCACCGTCCTCTCCTTCTGGATGATGTTGTGTAGTGGGTTGAGTTCCAAGGGATGGTGTAGGTGGTGGGTAGCGGATACCGCGTACCCTGGCCATTTTCTTGAGGTAGTTACATTTTTTGTTGTTGGCGGTGTGCGTACCTGCACAATTTGCACATTTTGGTAAGGCATCTCGGGGCAGCGGACAATCTTTAACCGCATGCTCCCCTGAGCAACGTACACATTTTATGGGTCGGTGACAATTTAATGAAGAGTGGCCCACTGTCTGACAGCGGTGACATTGCGCAGGGCCGATCCACCCTGACCATCCTTCTATTATCACTCCTGGCATGAATAAAATTTCCGTTACTCCATAGAGTCGTTCTAGCTCTTTTTCATTTAGATGGTCTAGTTGTACATAAAATATACAACCTGGCCGACCTCTGCGAGAGGGTATATGTTTGGCGTATCGAGCCGGGAAATTCATCGTTTTTAGTGCCTCGATAATACTTTCTGGGTTTGTATCACTTGGTAGGCCTTTAACGGCAACTTTGGCAGGTTGTTCCTCTTTGGGAGTATAGCAATACCAAGACAGGCCTGGTTCCTTGTTTGATAGCTCGGTTAGGTAACGCTGGATGGCGCGAAATTCTTCCACATTTTGTGGAAGGAATCTGACACCTTGTCCAAATGGCCTTGCATTCGGTGCGTGGCCAAGGATAGTGCGCAATTTTGCAAAGTGTTCTACCCATCCTGGGAGTTTTTCTGCGACAATTGGCGGATATCCTTTGGTTATCGCTGTCAGGACCTGTTGAGGGACTTGCTGAGAGACTTGTTGCTGAACATTAAGTGGTGGTGATGAGCTTCTTCGGGTTGTTGACTGAGTGGACGCCAAGGTCGCAGCATAGGAGGGGGTCTCGGCTGTTTCCATTTCAGTGTTTGGTTCGTTCTGGTTCCATTGTGTTTCCGTTGATTGATGATTTGAATTAGAGGTCATAACTTCCGTAGATTCGACACGTGACGGGTCGTTGGTGTATGTTGCATCCAATTCGGTAGTAGTAGGTATTCTTGTATCTTCTTCCTCCTGTTCTGTGACTAATAGGATTTTCGCAGGTGGACCGGTTTCTTCACTAGAGGAGGAGTAATCTCTTCTTAGAGTTTTGGTAGCCCTAGCGGGTGTAGCTGCCGGTGGGGATGCTACAGGTGTTTTCTGCGCTTGATCCCTTTCCGGGGTTTTTATTTTGGTGATGATTTTCGGCGGTGGTCTTGAGTTGAAGTTTGGTTTAGGTATTAGGCTTGTTTGCAGAGGCGGCCTTAAGCTGGAGGAGGAGCTTGCGACTGCGCTTGTTGTAGCAATTTTTGATGAATGGCTTTTTGTTGCAAGCATTTTGGTTATTTCTTCCATGGGACGATAGGTTGGAGTGAAGATACTACGAGCGACCACTTTTCTTGAGCTCTTTTCTTCAGCGGTCTTTTTTTCGGCTCCGTTGTGTCTTTTACTTTTCTCAGTGGCTTGGAGGGTGGATGTAATTACCTTCTTTTTAGTGGCTTTTTTCTCTCTATCTCTTTCTTTCTCTTCATCTTTCTCTTCTTCTTTTTCCATGATGGAGGTAGTTGAGTTTTTGATACTGAAGGGTAGCGGGATGATTTTCTTCGCGTGGGATCCCGACACACACCGTCCCTTGTTTATATCAAGGGGGGTGGTGTTTTGGGCGAGTGTTACCACCCGACTACCAACACAATCTTGTCTCTTCAGAACGTAAGGCGCGTGACTTGAAAGCGTAAAGTAGCGCGGCAAAAAAAAAAAAAAAAAAATATTTTACTATTTAAACGTACGATATTCATGAAAATCAATCTATAACGAAGCCTCGTCAATGGATTATTGTTTATTAAAATAATATTATTTTCCAACTCCGGGCCGCTTCACTGACCACGTCCGATTAAAAATAATAAAAAATTCTACGTAAATTATTCCGTCCAATTTGCCTGCAGCTATTCGGGGGTTATTCAATACTTAATAAAAAAAAACGAAGTAAGGTTTTCAACCACACTATTAAAATGGAGATAACTCCTATAGCCCGAGGGCTTTTATCAATCTTAAGTGATACAGGGAGTTAAGTAACTTTACAAGAGCTTGCTATTTGGATAGATTACAAGTAGCATAATTTTTTGAGCGCTTCTGAGCTTCAAAGGTCAAGTTAAGCCAACAGTTTCGGTTGCTATGGTTAAAAGGCAGATTTAATACGTCTTGTTTGAGATCCTTGTGCGGCAAAGGAATTTCGCTTAGATCAGCCATACTTAGATAGACTGCTAACTTCTCTACCAATACGTATTTTAACAGAGTGACGGCATATGTATTAGGCTTCTTTACTTGTACAGAGTTACTGCAGTGTCCCGTTAATACTTTTATTCCCCTTGAACATATTGTCCATTTTACTTGTCCCCTTTGAACTCTATAACTAACAACGTATATGAAAGACATATTCTTAAGCTCGAACTAATTTTCGCTGAACCTCTCACTCCGCTGAACGGTAAACAAGGCGCTTGTTGCTACTTTTGAAGAACGATAGCCTCACAGTTCAATCTCTATGGTAGACAGGTATCTTACTGGAGGTCCTTTAAATTTCTAACTTGTTGTCACTGTTGTTTTTAGAACAACCGACTCATGTTTATAGCCTGTATAGTATAGAATATACTAAACAGGCCACATGGAATATTTCGCTCATATAACGTTTTAAAACAAATACAGAATCCTGCAAATATACTTGAAATTGAAAAATATAGTATCTTATATAAAGTTATGTAATTGAATAAACATCTTTTTTCTATTTTTATTTCTTTCTAATGAATAAAATATAAAATCTATATAATAAAAAAATCATTTATGTCACGGTTTCAGAAAAAGTAAGGGTTAGAATAAACAGCATTCAAATATCTAATGAAAACCCGTCGAAAATTACCCTCCTGTTCTTCATTCAGTTAAAAAAAACGCTTTACTTTGAGAAAAAATGCTAAAAACTGTCGCAAACTCTATGAATACAATTGTAATAGGTTTTCCTTTGGATATTTTCATTATTTTTGCATATTGAGTCTATTTTAATGTATGTTGGATCACTTTTTTCTTTAAAATATATATTTTTTAGTTTAATAAAATCAGTGCAAACCTCCTAAACCTAGAGATATTAATAAAAAAAAAATAGACGCATGCTACAGTGATGAAAACTGGAACTTTCCAACGGTTCTGTCCATCCAGCCTTAAACAACTCGTTAGTTGAATCATGCATCACTACGTAGATTTTGGTATAACAATATTTACATCCATAGATTTTATATTGAACTGAACTGTAATTTATTATGATGTACAATATTGGATTTTATTACACTGTTCTCTATTTTATTGTATTTTTTCATTACAACCCGTAATTGTCCCACTGCTGAGTTCTTGACTCTTTTCACAATGAAAAGGACTAATGCTATAGTCCGCTGGCCGAGTGCAGATTAGCAAACTTTACACACCTTAGAGAATATTTTGGAGAATTATTGTATGTATATACACGTATAGGGCTCCACATGATATTTATTTTTACCGACGTAAGTGATAATTAATTTGTAATCGTAACTTTAGGATTCGAACTCGAGACACCCGTCGGGGTTGCGCGATCAAACTACAACTTTGCTACGGCTACTTAGTTCAATGCATTGTATGCTTACTAGGAAATTTAAGAAGAAATGTAAAAATACAGCACCCTGTGAACAATGTGTGTTATTTCGCAGAAAATAATACATAAATGTTAAATTGATCTATTTCACAATAGCTCAATAACCAACACAGAACATATATAATTTCCCTTTGAAGATATTATAACAAGTTTTCGTTACAAAACACGTCCATACATACCTCGTTACAATATAAAACGTAATATCGTACACCCAGCCTCTCAATTACGGGAACACGAAAACTCCAACCAGTTTTGTTTGTACTGAAAGAAACAAAATATTATATTATCTTCACCCCAATTTTCTCTAACAAATAACACGTAAGCTTCAAAAGAAACTTTTAATATGACCCATATTACGAAAAGGCCCGGGATTTTTATAATTCCTTACAAGTTTTCAGTTGCTTCTCCGTTAGTAGTTAAAAGATTAGCGATGGAAGAATATTTAGTTCAGTACAGCTAATAATTAATAGTGACATTATTTTAATTTTGATGACCCCATAGACCAGTTGGTAGTGACCCTGCCTGCTGCGCGAGGGGGGCCCGGGTTCGCTCCCGGCCGGGGCAGACATTTATGTGACAGATAAATGTTTGTTCTCGGTCATGGGTGTTTTTAATGTCATATTTGTGTATGTCTATGCCACCCACAACACAGGGAATCCAAGTGCGGGGGTGTGAGTGCGTAAACGTTTATTATTATTATTAATTTTGTTATTTGTGTCGTTAGCATCTTTATAATCTGGAATCGAAATTAAATAATGAAGCTTTCCAGAACTCGACTGCTCGTGTCAATTGTTAGTTATCCATCGCGCAATTATAATAATTTTATTTTTGTGATTTTGGTTTTGGCAGCATGTAATGCATCGCGACGCTAAGTTTGGTGTCTAGGATTATACAAATTTGATCAAACCACCAAGTTGAATTGCGGCGTCTTGGTCATTTGCTGGCGAACTTGCCCGTGACACCTTGGTTACTCACAAATAGGATTTCAATACGAGCCACTAATATTGTGGTTATTCCGACGTTTTCTGGCTGTTCAACCAAATCTATATGTAAAAAGTATATATCTTAGTATAGTAAAATACCTAACTAAATTGAGATACATAAAAATGACTAGCGTTTAAAATTAAAATGTTAAACCGTCACATCGTTCCAAGAAGTTTCATTATTATTGTTAGGTAGCTGTTAAATCTTTTGCGACATAATAACTTGCAACAGTTTTACTGTCTTTCGATAGGAGTAAAAAGTTCTGACGATAATAGCGCTTGCATAACAACAGTTTAAAAAAAACCGATTTGGATAGCTATCGCTTTTCGCTGGTAATGAAAAAAGTCCTGTCATTGCTTTTGTAAACAAAACTATTGGATACACAAAAATAGTGTATGAATTTATACGCTTATAAACTCCAGTGGAATTGTATTAGCTACCTTTCTAAGAAAAAGCCTATTTATTGGTGTCCCTGTTACATCCCTGCGTTGAGAGATCTTTCTTCGTAATATAAGAGAAAGAAATGGTTCAGTATGTGAGCATAGTGCTTTTATTCATAAATGTATTATTCGAGCATATTCTAGTAAATTATTAATATTTATATCTAAATAGTATAAAACTGAATCTATTTGCGGATGCGTACATGACTTACACCGTCTAAACCTTAAGAGATATAGAATATTGACATACAGTAATATTTTTTTTTTATAATATAAATTTATTTGCGAGACTATTTTCTTCAATTCAGTTGCTTTTAATCAAAGTTCAATCTTATTATCTTAAACATTTAATGTAGATTAAAATTTCTTTTGAATTATATCATTTAATTTTAAATGAACACTTTAATTTTTTTTGTGTTTTAATAGTTCGTCGTCAATTTAATATTTATTTAGTTTGTTATGGTATTTAATTGACGATCCAAAGCCCAGTTGGTAGTGACTCTTTCTGCCGAGCGAGGGGTCCCGGGTTCGATTCTCGGCCGGGGCAGATATTTATGTGACAGATATGTAAATGTTTGTTCTCGGATCGTGGGTGTTTATGGTGTGATATTTGTGTATGTCCATGCCGCCCGTAGGACAGGGAATCCTAGTACTATACCTACGAGTGTGTAAAGTTTATTTATTTATTTATTATTTTAATTAAAATGTCTTTATTTTCAGTCATCTTTAACCAAATAGCGTCGCTCATCATTATTACAAACAACATAAAATTACAAAATATTGTAAGAAAATTTAAAATTTAACCCTATTACTTTTTCTTTAATGTTTAATAGGATTTTCGCTCACTAAACCCCAAATGTGTTCGCCTGTCATATTTTCGTATATTGGCCCTGACAAGGTTGTTCGAAATCCACGATATCTTGATGAAAACGTTTTCCTTGTTATTCTGAATACGTCTCCATGTTGTCATGGAATTTATCTAAATGAATAAAATTTATGAAATAAATACATATAATGGATTATTTAATGGATTTCTGAACTAGTTTGGGCAAGAGACCCCTTTTCCAAAACGAACCTCAGACCCCAATAGCCAAATTACTTAAAACTCCACCACATCCGTCTGATTTATAAAAGCCTTAAAAAAACATGTAAAATAACTCGTCGACCACCAAAATCATTTTTCCTTTATGTGGACCCCAAAAGCCTCAAAAAGCAAAACACGTAACACAACTTATACAATATTTTTAAAATTTCTTTAAAATCTCGTGGCCTCCAAATTATTTTTCGTGTTTTCGACCCCTAAAAAACCGATTTCGACGCCTGAAATACCGATTTCGACCCCCAGAGGTCAATATCGACCACTTTGAGAATCGCTGATGTAATATAACAATCATGAAAATGTTTGCGGTATATTCATAAATTTGGTATTATTAAACATTTTTTTAGTCTGGTTTCTTCTAACCATTAGTAAAAACCATTTTTTCTGCATAAAATAAGCTAATGTTTGACAACAAACCCATCCAATGGTAAGTGTCATCACTTACCATTCAACTTGATCATTCAAGTCTAAGTTTTTCCACGCACTAACTCATAAAAGCCTATCCACTTTGCTGTGGAAAACTCGCAAATCATAAGTAGGCGGGCAAGCTGTTTCAGTCCCTTGCAGTGCGCTTAACGCATAACGCGTCGTCTGCGCCACAAATGTTCACAACGTATAAAGGACACTCGTCGTACGACGGCTGATTTGATAGAGAAATGGCAATGGAGGAATTATTTCATATTATCCTGTGCACACTCGCAAAAATGCACCTTATAAAACACCGAGAGACAAGACCTAAATACATAATTTCCGTTGCATGAATGAGTTACTTTAATATTTCCTTCAATAATATCATAATTATATTTGTTACTGATCGCGAAATTACATACATACTCGTGCGTAACATTAAATTTAACACGGTTATGTTATTCACTACTACATGCTAATTTGTTACTGGTATTACTCAACGTCGATTTTCACCACTCTCACGGAAATTCAATTTCCTCGCGACCTATTCCGAAGTAATATATTCGATGTGAAGTAGATGGCGTGCTTATGCATCTACTACCTCATTAAAACCGAGTGCATATTCCAAACTGTATTTTTTATTTCCTTAAATAATATATTGATTTGTATGGACACGGTAAAATAAAGGATTAGGTCAGAACTACGTAAGGATTATGATTCTTTCATTAGTGTATTTAAGCTGGTATAATCAAAAGCGTTTATGTAGGTGATCGAAGTGATACAGTCAATGGCGTTCTGTCGTGTCGTACATCACGAGATGTACCGGTGAAATACTACCATTTTTATTTCTTCTTTTTTTTCTTTAGGTACTTTTAGAGACGTTTCTGAATTGATATACTTCAGTAAATACACCTGATTATTAGCAGTACGACTCACAACCAGCAGAATTATAGCTCAATCTACAAACAAATTACTTACAACAGCTAGATTGATTAATATTATATTAGTGTTTGGGACAGCATATTTATATTTCTACCAAAGGTAAACCTCCCGTCAGGCAACTTGATCATGACGAGGGAGGGTCTGAGCTCTGATTTGTCTAATTCGGAACTTATGTACAAGTATTATAGAAATCTGCAATTCAGATTTCTTGACACATCTGACATGTGCTTTAATATGGCGTATAGTAAATGTCACCACCGATTTAGTGTATTGCATTTTTAGTATGTAAATAATTTTATTTACTTCACAATCTTTGTGTTATTTAATTAAATAAACCTTCATTATTCCTATCGAAATATATTCTAATATTATAAAGAGGAAAGCTTTGTGTTTTTTATGTTTGTAAAGAAAAAACTACTGAACCGATTTTAAAAATTCTTTCACCATTAGAATGCTACATTATTCTCGAATAACATAGGCTATATTTATTACTAGAAAAAATAAGGTATCCTTGCTAAAACTTCAGTAACGTGAACCAAAGTGTAAAAAAGTTTGCTTAAAAATTTCTTTCATCGCATACGCTGCGGAAACTATTGATAAAGTACACCCGTGCGAAGCCGGGGCGGGCCGCTAGTATTTTATAAAGCTGGTATCAGTCGTACGAGCTTAACCGATTTCTACCGATCAGCAGCTTAACAGCGTGACTTTCATATTTCAGAGGTCACGTGCAGCTGTTAAGTTCTGTTATTTTTAATTCAAGTTGGAAGTCTTCGAGAGGTATAACGACTTGGGCATCTAAATTGGTCTTTAACCCCACCATAAATCCACATTGGAGTAGCTGAGTCAAATACGCTTTAGGAATCTTTAATTTCGCGAAGAAACCCATACCGAGCAAGAAACTACTATCGACAATATCCAAAAACAAACATCTGTCACAAAAATGTCTACTCTGGCCGATAATCGAAGTTGGGACTTCCCGTTTGATAGGTAGAGTCTTTACCAACAGGGCTACGGAGTCATTGGTTAATATATCTGTTTAATTACAAATTAAAAACAAAACAGTATTAACTAAAACTTATACATTCACTTACACGTTTTGACAATGAACAGGAAAATTAATTCCTCATCGTTTTCAGGAAATAATACATTTAATGTATAATCTTTTTATGTACGAGAGAATAAGACTTGATATTATTTTTTCACCGGAAATTGAGTTTCTTTCAGGTATCTCAAAAGCTAATCTGTTTCCGTTGAGTTGTTAAGGATATTTGAATAAATAATTATTGTAATTGATGTAGGTACATCCTGCTTGAAATATATTACTTTTCTTTTATACCACCTTTGATGTTTTCTGTTCTTTGAAAGGCCGACTTGCAGAAAATGTTCCTAGTATTAAGCTCACCTTTTGTGCCTAGCTACAGGGAAATCTCATTTTTTTATTGTCCAAAACAAGGAACGGTGTATAGTGCTATACTTTCAAGGTGAAATGAGTTCGATGGAACCTTGTCTACGCTCTCCTGTCTATAGCTAACAACCGAGGCAGTGATAAGTCTATTTCATTCCATGACAGCTTTATTCCACTCAGTAAACCCAGGACGATGGTACTTTTATATATTTATATAGTGATAAAGGTTTTCACCTTTCTGCCTCACAACCGTCCAAATGAAATACCCGTGAAATGTTTATTACCTGCTTCGCTTGCAACGTTAGAGAATTCTTTATGAAGCGGGTTCATAGTTTCTTCGGAGCATTGAGAAATAGGACTGCTTTATCAAAATATTACATAGGTAATATCAATTGCCATTCAAAAATTGTAAAAATAAATTGTAACTATATAACGGTCGGATAGCTTATGGTAGGTCGGTAAGCAAGGGGACCCGGGTTCGATTTTTGGCCGGGGCCGACAATTATGTGATAATGTTTGTTGTCTCTGTACATTCGGCAGTTCGAAAAAAATTTGAAATTAAAATTCAAAGTAACATTTTTTTAAGTTTTTCAAGATAGTCATCCCTTTCTTCTTTTATAACATACTTTAGTTTCCGAACCATGATATACCAACGATATACCAAAAAAGTCTTGTAATTTGCACGAACCCTACATTCGTCGGTTAACTGAATCTTCTGACTTATCATCATTTCCTTCACCATGCGTCGTAACATTTGCATAGAATAACTAAGATCATAAAGTTTCAGTACTTTCCGCCAGTACTGAATGAGCTAGAACAAACTTTGCCTTTGAATTCACGCAGGTGAGCGGGAACAAAATTATTAATGTCAGTCTTACATGTAAAATATGAACTTACCAAGTCTTTGGAAATGTTATTTTATTCAGTTTTATATAATAGAAATAGTAATGGTAAATTAATTTATTTTGCAAAAATATACATTTTATTAAACATTTATGTATGTATTATTATTTATATTCGTTATGTATTCATTAACGTTTACCTAATTACATGACTGTCTGAACACCTACTCGTATGCTTGAATCAGCCAGTGTTAACATTTTATTACAATATACCTCGTTCTGATAACTATGAACACAACGAAAATGAAAAAAAATGTCAAAAAAAAACCTGTCAAATTAAAAGAGCCGTTCTCAAAGATGATCTTTCATATGGCAATTGATTTTTATTTACATAGACCTCGATTTTTTTTATTCTTTGATTTGTCGAGACAATAATACATGTAATTGGATGAAGAATATAAGTAAAATTAGTTATATGATACAATTTATTTAATTCGCTGCTTCAGTTTCAAAAATATCAACTGGGAAAAGCACACTACACTCGGACAGAATATAAATAAAAGCTCACACACAAACGAATTTTTGAAACTTACGACGCGTATTGGCCGCATATTCAAGTCTCGCTTTCTATATGAAATTAAAAAAAAAAACAGACCATTGTTGATATTTCGACCAGCCAACTATGACTTTACGCCAAAACGCCAGATAATATCGGCCCCTAAATTTAATAAATTTTCCACGCTTAACTACACCGACCATTTCGCTCGTATTTTCCGTGTCGCAATATGCTGTGGATTAAACCATCACAATTAACCAAAACTCAAGTAGGAATATTTATCTATGAAATAAACGATAGCTAAACTCGACAAACGGGGTCACTACTAAATATACTACAGGACTTCATACAACGAATAGTTAAGTTACAAACGAATATAGTATGCCATAAATTACTTTAGGCTACCTTTGAAATTTGTGAACGTCAGCAATCGCACGTTCAATACTCGCTATTATTACAAGTGCCGCTGCCGGTGTCCCGCTAGACTCCATAATCCACGTATCGCACACACATAATCTGCAATGATTATATTAAATCATACTATAATATGGTAATAATAAATAATAAATATGTACAATAAATATTCAACAATACTAATAATCACAATAAGTACAATCATTAACTTCCGATACATGCAATATTATAATATAAAATCCTAAAATACATTCAATATTAAGAATAGTCTATAATAAGATTTAGATAGCGGAATTGTAATTAATTTATAAAATAAACCACAGAGTATTTACTAGTGTTCGATGTTATAAATTCTGGCATCCGCCGTATTGTATGGCATTTAAACAATGGTCATCGAGCTGAAAACATTGCTGGGCGTCGCTGCAACACGATATGTGTTATGACGTTCAATTAGTTACCAACGTTGAATTAGTCCAGCAGTGACATGCCGAGCTCATTAGTCAGCCTATCCTTTGTCCAAGTTCTGCCGCACAACGTCATTGTTGTCCTGTCACTGCATCATCGCATCACTATAGTTTAACATGTTCTCCTAAGCAGAACATAGGCAGCATTGCAAAAGCGTTGAATGACGTACAATAAGCACGGAAAGTTTAATCCATCTTGTTGTCGTGTTTCACGATAACAGTGCTCAACTTGTCGGATACTGCCTTTGTTTGAAGATATTACGATAATAGTTGCCGTTTACTCATTATCTCCGTGGACGCATAGTGTGGGCGTACGGCATTACAATGGCTACATTGAATAATGCATCATTATATGTATATTCTAATAATAAAACTGTCATAAAGCCGATTCCGATCTGGATATTATACATTTGTATTAAATTCCTAATGCGAGTAATGTGTTTCAATATAAAGACATTAATTATTGTATATTACCAAAAAATACATTTTCGGAATTATCTGTCTGTACACTTATCACGCAGTAACGACTGATTTTTTTTTATAATACTTGGCATATTTATAACTCGTATTATAGGTATAAAATATAAATCTTGGGTACTGTTCATCCTGGGAAATTGATTTATTTCCGCGGAATAGGAAAAAAGATTTGTGAACGTTCCGTTAAGAGGATAGGCGGCCTGCAAACATTGTAAAAAAGACACATTTCTCACTTCTAAGTCAAAGAAGTAGAAGCTGATCCCCAATATAATAAAGTGAGGCAACCAAAACATTATTCAAAAAAAGAATATATGTTTCTATATCTTGCAATCCTTTTGGGCATTTTGTAAATAGACTTATGCTCGCCATTTTTTGCCCGTAATACTTTTTTAAACGGTGCGTTAAAAATGAGGAGAAGATCCGACGAAAGCAACTCCTCGGCACATCTTTTAAATCAACATATGATAATTTCAAAGTTTTAACTTAAAGTATAGCTCTTTCTTGTTTCACGATTGCGTGTGTCGCTTTACTTTTTATATATGTCGGAGACAGTCGAGCCCAGCATCACCGACGCAATGATGCAACAATTGGCATCTAATTCTATAACTAAGGGCTAGTAGCTATGACAGGCCACACTTGTGTTTCAACCGTGGCAAAGACTAGTATATTATAATACAGTTCAAAGTACCAGACTGTCCATGCTGAGAACTGCATGGCATCTTTGCAAGTTTGAAGTTAGTTTATAGGTACTAATAAATCTTGATGTTTAATTCACCCGAGTAACATTTTTTCTAATTTCTAACAATTGACTCTTTTTTGTAAGTTTTGAAGTTATAAAGTTTAAGTTTAAGTTTTTAGTTTTTTTTTTAAGTTTTTTAAGTTATTTATATTACATTAGTGTTAGATAGATTAGAAGTTTTAAGTTTCTTTGCATCTGCCGACTGCAGACTTCATAATTAGTTTCTCTTTGCTAGGAACTGTAACAGGTTTGTTAGTAATTAGCGTTAACAACGAATTCATGTGGAACTGTTACTTTGCTCGAATTATCCAAATTCAACTAAACACCCACAAAGATGTGTTATATTTTAATTTTTTCGGCTAAAGTTCACGTAACTTTAATCTATATACAGGATAATTTTTCTAGTGGGCGTGGATGGGGGAAATCACGTTGAGGATGTGTTTCGATACCATACATTTCTCCCATTAAAAAATATGCGTCCATAAAATCAAATCGTTCGTCATTGGTTGAATACATTTTAAAATCACAGAATCCAAACTCCAAGTAGACATTGCTTTTATAAATTATTAACAAAAATATGAAACAGTAGTAATCAACGAAACGTCGTACTAAATCTTAAATATTATTTACGTTCTTATTTCAATCGTTTAATTTTTTTATTATGGCCTTTAACCACAGGGAAATAATGAAAATTTGAAATTAGAACATAATGTTGTGAAGATAATTGCTCTGCGAGTGGTGTTCAAAATAATATTAGGCATCATTTGGAACAAGGTACAGGTATAAAATTAAAATGAAATGAAATGAATTAATATTTATTCGAAGATAGTTTTTAAATATGAAGCAGTTTACTAAAATCCAATGTTTTTGTTAAGTTCGCGGTAATTACATCCTAGAATTAAATTTAGCGACAGTATCCAAAGGTGTAATAATACAATGTGTTTGATTTTTTTTTTCAAAATCAGTGAATTCAATACCTGGTTAAGAATATTGATTTTTCAAAAGTCAATGATGCAGTTTTAGTTTTCATCGAAATCGGGTCCGACACTCCTTTGAGTACTTTTCGCTATTCCTCATAGTTTCGGATTTGACCACCCATGCTCACTTGAAAAATTCACTCTGTGTAGCCCTAATTGTTCTCTTCTTTGATACAAATATTGAATAATTGTCAGCTGCTTTACCCTACAATAAGACATAATTCAGTGTACTTGTGAGAAACGACATACTGGCGCTCCTTTAAAGATTTTTATCTAAATGTCTTTTTTAAAAATAAAATTAAAAATTAATTAAATTATTCCTGGTATGAGCGCTATTTGTAAATTAAAAACGGAAGTTCATTTGTAAACTCAAGCGTGAAAGTCTTCGATGGATTTAATTTAACTAAATAATAATATATAATCTTTCTTATTTATTATTCGTCATGATAATATATATATATATATATATATATATATATATAATTAAAATAGCTAAATCATTATATGACACCACTACTGGCCTCGAACTTACTCTCACAATAGAAAAACAAAGTTGGTTAGCATACTGTACACACCTTTGAATAAACAATAGCTAACTCTCAAGGATTCAAGTTTCTACATTATGAATTCTTTCCTCTAGCATGTGAGACGGTTTGCGCTCACTCGCAAGCCAGAAAGGAACCGGTATTCGTATCCCGATGACCCAAGTTTTATTAGGTTAAAAGTCAATCCTACTGAGGCTACTGAGCTATTATTCCCCTGAATAAATTAGATTATGGAGCGCCTTTTATTTTATTTCATTATAGGAAAGTTTTCGAGGAAAATATTTTTGATGTCACTCGTTTTTCAAGCAGTACGCGAACGGAAGCAATACATCTAGAAGCATAAAGCTGCGATCAAATTAACAGTAGACGACATTGTTATTGGAATAAAAAAATGTGTTTTACAAGCTGTTTTTATTACTGTTAGAGAATTACTAATAATGATTAGATTATTTAAATGTATGAATAATCTTAGTACCTACTTCTGACCGAGATAAATATCCATATATTTATACGTAACCAGCGGCTTCGTCCATCTTTGTTCGGGTTGAACTATTATATATGTATATCTGATTATTAAAAATTTCATATTTTTTTTAACTTGTTTGCTCAATCATGATTTCTCACTACATAACAATTTTCATTAAGATCGGTCAAACCGTTTGTGAGTCTTGTGAGTAAAAGTAGAACTACATAGATAGTAATAATAAAATTTTTGTTAAATTTTATATAAATTGAAAAAGATAGCTAAATTAAATTAGAGGTATAATACACTATGATTTGACCACTACTTGAAGTAAATAACCGCATGAATATCAAATAACTTAAACTCATTCAAACTTTACATAACATCATGTCATTTTCCGTGACAATGTCTGTATTTAAATAGTTTTTACGGCTGACATGTTGTTTTTATGAAATCAGCTTATGACGCTTTCAGAAATCGAAGTGGAATTGTTTCATTGACCAACTTCAGCTATTAACTTCAACCTTTTTTATGTATGTAGACCACACCTGCATATCTGTAACACCAAAGTTATCACTGATTTCTCACCGGCAATCAGGAATTGGGGTAACCACATATGTATTTACACTTACAAACTGGCCCTCCGACACTGCATTTGAAACACCTTTAAAACATTTCACGGTTGGTTCTTGACGGATTGTAACAGCATGTAGCTAAGGAATCCTACTAGCATGAACAAGCACCGTCGTAATTAAGCTCTGTGTTACAAAACCCTTCGACTTGCAACAGAACAGCCTCATTACATGACATCATAGCCTCATCCGTTGTTCAGCTCGGTAAATTGGATTACATCCCCGAAAACAACTTACATGTAGGCCGTTTATTCGTTCGCCAGCTCTTAATATAAAAAAGTAAATTTATTACCCGTAATGAAACACGCTCCATATCAACCGCAGCTTTATAACCTCGTGTATTGGTTACTCTTCTAAATTAGGAGAATATTGATTCTTCGATAGACTTTTACGAGCTTTCGCAGTAAAATTGCAATTGTGTGTACCAGCTGCTGTCATCGCTTTAATTACATCTAGTTCTAGCTATCGTGAGTACTAGTTACTGTAAAATCGTAAATGAAATTACTGTTGTTCAAGTTTCATAAATTTTATTTCATAAAAGGACAATTATTAGATGTAATTAAAGGGGTGTCAGTGGCTGGCACATAAAATTATTTCAACCACGATAATATAAAGATTTTTATATATAGCTTTTAAAATTGGTAATAGGTTATTATAACATGGTTATTAAGCGGAGATCTATTAATGTTAGTGTTTTGCAACAATCCGCGAGCATAATTTACGATGGTATATTTTTTTATCATAACAAATTTATGAACGGGAGTTTTTAATTATTTTTTATGTAACCAGCCGACCATCGAGCAGACGAGCCACCTAATGATAAGTGAGAAGACCTCCGAAGGCAACTCATTTCACAATTTACGCGTACGCAGTAAAAAAGATCGCGAAAATCGGACTGTTGAGGATCGCCACGAATTTAAATGATGTGGGTGGTGTTTCAATTTTCAGCGCGTAGTGTAAATATGGAAAGGTGACATCAGTCTTATGGTCATCACCAACCTAAACAGTTCCTCGGAGCATTCATCATAATATACACACACATTATACAATCTGTAGACAATGCAGAGACAGCCAATATCTCACCGAAGACTTAAAGCTTCTGATTTGTCGGTGATGCCCGGGTCGTTGATGATTCGGATTGCGCGTGAGGGTCAACGTCAAGCCGCTAACATAAAATGTGAAGATGTTCAGCTGAAGCAGATCACAATTTAAGGATGTTCTTAGTTAATTTGAATTTTTTTTAAACTCCCAATTTGTCGTCATTAATTTTTCAGAAGCAAATCATTCCATTGTTCAGATCGGTTTTAAAACCAGAGAGATCTATGATTCCAAGACTGAGAAGCACTAGGGCGTATTTGGCCAATATGCATTAAAGTAACAGAAGTAAGTCACTTATCTGGTCGTTAGTGGATTTAATCTACACACAGGCCTCCAAAAGACTGGTATCTAACATTGATAATCTTCATAACTCCGTAGCTGCATAGAGGGGTCTTGGGATCCAATTCCGGCCGGGCAGGCATTTATGTGACAGATAAAAGTTTGTTCTCGCGTCATAGGTATTTGTAAAATCATATTTGTGTACGCCCAAGCGACCAACACCCGGTACCCAGAACGGGGTTCTGAGTGTATGAACGTCGATATTTATACATAGCCGTAACGACTGCTTAAGGTACCCTCTGGAGCACAGAATCGCTATTAAATATTATTCTCCCACCCAATTCTCGAATGCCCATTGTTTAATTTTCTCGGTCACTCAGGTTATATAATACAAGCTCATTGGTCTCCGAGTTTCGTACTTAAATAAAACACATGAATTGGGTAGAAATATTTAATACAACAGAATAAGAGACAGATATGCAATCTATTCGTAATATACATGAAATCTATGTTACCACTAAATACATTTGTACAATTTTGAATACGTTAAAAAATAACCATGTCTGTCCTAAATAACATCTTGATATATTAATCGTCACTTACAGTTCATGAAATTCTATAATCTATATAATTATGGTTGATCACAATTCGACATCGACAAATATTGACTAAACAGGAATGGATATAATATTAAAATATTAACGGCAGCAACTATTTGTAATTAATTATATCAACAACTCTACGAACACGTATTGTTATATCTATCAATTTTTAAAATATTACAATTTACAAACTTTAATATAATTTAATTGAATTAAATTACATAGCATATTTCACAGTTATTGAATAAGCAAAATATTGTTAATGTTATTATTAACTCCAAAATATTTCGACGACATCAAAAGAAGAAAGCTGAAACACACGTAACACTAATTTGTTTTCTCTTCCATTTTTAAGAATACAAATTGTTATATGGAATCTTATAAATTATATCTTCCATGGGTTATGTACGTGTAGATACTATTACTTCGTTTCCGTTGCGGTCTCCACTCCATTAATGGACGTTTATAGACGGTGATGAATACCAGTTATTATCCAGGAAACATAATAAAATAAAATAGCTCACAAACATATAACCGCATAATACATACCTAATAACAATATGTAAGGTGGCAAGGACGTAGTGAAATAGGACATTAAAATGACCAATGATCGAGAACTACTATTTACTCTGTCAAAAAATGTATACTCCGGTTGCAAATAAAGACCATTCTCTAAACTACAACCCGTAATAATAATAGTAATAATCGTTAATAACAAAATCAAACTTCTCACGTCACAAAGCTCGACACCTGAAATTCTTGGCATCGGCACGTCAATATTAATCTAATATAATGGCAACCGCACACGTTCCTAAAGTCTCTCGGGTTACAACGGGGGCTTCTGTCTAGTAAGTAGTAAATATAACATACTCCCTAGTCGTCGCTTTCGACAGTTTAAAGCATGACGGGACGATCGATCGACGTTTTGTCTCTCAACAATATTACCTTGATTATATTGCAAACATCAATCATCTTTTTGGGATTACGTAGTCAAATAGCAATAATGGAACCCCTGTAAGACTATTAACATGTCCTGTTCAGAGTTCTTTTATTCAAAAAAAAATATTGGACGAGTATTGTATTCATGAGTGTGTTCTATTGTATTGTAGTGTATTCAATTAAGTAGTAAAATTAATATTGGTTGATTAGGGGTGGCTTTCTATACATATAATTGCGGGATGTAAAAAATTAATAAATTAAGATGTTATATAATAGCTATTTGATTAGAGTCAATAGTTAATGAGATATACACTTTTATATATTTTTTAAAAAGCCTTATTGGGCCTTAAGCGTTTAGACAATAAGGTGGAAAAAAAATTAAAATTTCCTTTTTTTTTATTACAAAATAAAATATTTTTAAAACGGAACTACTTATTCTTACCTTGTTTACTTAATGTTCATCTACTTATACAAATGTATGAATAATATGTTAAAAATATTTTCTGTTAATCTTTGTTGTGAACCATATTTGCTCATCAATATAAAAAAATCTTTTATTTCCGTAATTGAATCATTAAATTAGTCGCTTGTAACAAATTATATTTTTTTTGCGAATGATCCTATAAGTTTCCGGTTTTTTATGTGTAAAAATAGCCTAAACACGCAATGAGACACAAAACGTTTAGAACTATTATGTATTTTAATAAAAATCATGTTGGAATATTCCCATGTTTGTAATAACGCTTTACAGAACATTGTTAGTGGAATATATTAATAATTTGGCATAAATATTATATTTATCAGTTGTTTAATGACACGTCTGTTGACTGAAATACAATACGACTCAAATAATTGTATTGTTTTATTGATATAAAAGTACCAAACAGAGTTTCAATTTTTTTTGAAACGTTTACACACTCACACCCCCGCACTAAGGTTCTCTGTGTTGCGGGCGGCGTGGACATACACAAATATGACATTACAAACACTTATGACCCGAGAACAAACATTTATCCATTAAATAAATGTCTGCCCCGGCCGGGAATCGAACCCGGGACCTCTCACTCGGCAGGCAGGGTCACTACCAACTGGGCTATGGGGTCGTCAATTTACTCAATATTCAGTTTCCGGTCCATACTTTGACTATCTGTGACCAGAACCAGCTTGATTTAAAGACTGTTTGACAATGAATAGACATCGGCCCATACGAGCATCTGTAACCAGGACCTACTTGATTCAAAAGACTTCCTTACACAGGAGCCTCTTAGCCATTAAAATCGCGTTTTGTACGAATTTTTCTAACAAGTGATGAGCCACAGTATACAGTTATGTTACTGTAATCAATGCGTATTTAAAAAAATGTGCTAAGAAGCTTCTTTCGCCGTTTCGTCGACTCCATAAATAAGCACCTCTACAAAATAGTAGTAGACGCAAAAGCATGGTGTCTTTAATTGCATTACATAAATCTACATTGAATTGAAAACGGTATTGTTGATACCTTTGCCTCAAAGGACATGATGACGATGCCAAAGGCCAAGATGATGGCAGCACTCAACAAGTTTTAATTAAGTTATGTACTAAGAGTACTTCAAGGCTAAGATGGAAAACTTTTGTTTCTCATATAGTTAAATTTCATAAATGTACACTAATCAATAGTTATAAAGACAATGTTTATAGATTTATGTTTTTGAATATCAATTATAGGAAAAAAGTTATTCATTGAAAAGTTCCAGACTCGAAGGTTAGATATGACATCGAGAATCGAGATGTACTGGCATATCTAGCGCAAAGCTTGCTTACAGAGCGTATCTGATGCCTGAGGTGATAAGCACAGAAAGGATGAAACAGATAAGGTGTGAGTAAATGGTACAAGTATTAATATTATTTAATGTAATTTTATAATACATCGATAATATTACTTGTAATGGTACCGGTTGCGTTTAAGTGACCTAAGTTTAACTGTTTCAGTAAAACTTCACGGCAGTGTAAGTTCGAAGCATTCGCCGAAGTTTCATACATGTTAAAAACATAAAAATATGCATACATTAAAAAAAATACAAATTCCACCTTTAATATTATTTATTTAATATTCATCTCCATCTAATCTTTTATTCTTATTTATGCGCTCAATAATGGCAACTCATGTAAAGAAAGGACGACCCTACTTGTAATATAAATATTATAACTTAGTAGGTAAGTAAGGATAATACAAATTAAGTATTGATGATTAAATGATTGAAAGTCCTCGAATGATTCTGCGCCTTGGTAAAAGAAGCACAGGACGCTCTCTGACCAGGTGGATTGGGGACCTGAAGAAAACGTCAGGGAACCGTTGGATTCAGAGGGCCCAGGACCGGTTGAATAGCGCAATTTATAGTAGGTATATGTCCAGTAGTGGACTATGAAAATGGACTATTACACAAATGAGCGTTTTGTACCTAAAGACATTATGAGCTACCCTGGCCCACGTTGTTCTTCATTATATTTAAATGAATCAATTCTTATTTGTAAACATACAATTTGTCAACTACTTGACTCCAGTATCACTTATCGGCTCCTAACTAAATCCTCTGGACACAACGTTATGACTTCATTCGATCCAATGCTTCAGAAGTTACAAGATCAACAACAGATGCGTCAACTATCATATAAATATGATACTGTAAATGTTAAATATTCTAAAAGTTTAAAAGGTACCAGTCATTACATTTTTAAATCGGTTGTAAAAATTAAAAAGACATAATTTTAAAATCCATTACGGTTAAACACAAGTTTCATGGATAACGAGATTTTATATAGCACGTTATACATTGTAGCACTATTCATTTTACAAACTTAAAAATTGAAAGTAAATTCCTTTAAGGGTACTTTACATAATACTCAAACATAATACGTAACAGGACTTCATTCGCAAACAGAATATGAAGGCTTAAATAAAAAAAACAAATCGTAAAAATGAATATCGACGTGAAGATAAACTTTTTAAACATGATAACAAGATTACCTACACAGTACCTAATAAGAAAACAAATAAGCAATTTTTATAATCACGTGTACAATTTAACAATTCATGAAAAAGTTAACCAAGTTATTTTGAAATAAAAAGTCTAATTAACTCAAAACAAAATTTCGCTACCCTTAAAAAATTACGGCGATTATTTTCATTTTAAATGGCACCGTGACAAAAGTTTTCACATTTCATTTGTTATTTAATACGTTACTCCTAACTTCGATGTTTTATGGACTTTGGAAAATAAAACCCGTCGACGGCTCTCGGCACATGCGAGAAAATAATATATAATTTCAATGTTCAGGTGGATAGCGAAGTTTCGTATAAAACTGATTAAAAAGTATGGAATCGACCTTATTTTCGAACACTAATTGGCATATCTAGATAAGACAAATATTTCATTAGCAAATATACTAAGTAGTCTGTATAACGTTACATTAAATTTGACAGATAGATATTAATGTCATATTTAAAAGTTTGTAAATACGTAAATAGTAAACACTAACGAAGATTTTGTAGTCCCAAACATGTAAGCTAATAACCTAACTTTTTATATACACTTTTATACAGAGAAAGACACTGTATTATTATAAATTTGAACGATCGTAACATGATATTTTATGTTAACGTATTGGAACACTAAGATTATTACTACAATTATTTACTCTTTACAAGAAAAAGGCTTAGCCTATACAACAATTATTTATCATTTTGTTAATATTTTACATTTCATCAAAAAAAAAAAACTTAAAAATCTCGACTAGATTAGACTAGATTAGTCTCGGCACTTTTAATCTAATATCACAAATATGTTTGTCTGTTAAACTTTTCACCGTTTTTATGTTCTAAAATAATATAATTACAATACTTAGTACAAACAAGAGATTGGGTAAATTTTTATGAACATGTGAGAATGCTTTTAATCTAATTTCATTCTGAACGGGATGCCCGTAAGTTTCCTCAATAGACTGAATTAGTTCTTTTGGGCAAGGCAGTGATTCTAGCGGAATATTTGTTAGAAGTTTTGCTTTGTTTACTTTTGCTTTTTCTTTCTCATTGTAATCATCATTTTTATCATAATATTCATAGTTGTCATCAGCCAGAACATTTCCGTTTTCCGTTTCTTCGTCATTCTGGTTATTTAGATGCCTGTCATTTGTGGTGTCTGTAACACACGTAATTTTCTCAAGGGCATGCTTTAAGGAATTGTCTTTAGTTTCGTTCCTTAACACGTAGATCCAGGATAGCCGGCAATTGCAGTTAAGTGGATTACCTGAAATTAAAGATCAAATTAGGTTCAATGTATACTAATAAAGCGCCGTTTCTGTTATCGACCTTATGCACTTTTTAGGAAGATAAGACTATGTATAAATAAAAACCGATCATCTTAGAATATCTAAAACGAACTTAAATTTCATGACCAAACAAAATGTGGGCAGATGGGATTTCACAAAGATTTTTGTAAACAGGTACAAAGCTAAGGTTCTATCGTATGTGGTACTGTTGTAAGATGTGCTACCAAATGTCATTTATATAGAAAGGCGTGCAAAGAGGCTTATTATTGACCCAGATCTGGCCCAAACCAATCTGCAAAGCCTAGAACAGGCGCAGGGTTGCCAGGTCTTCTATAGGATATACATTGTAGAGTGAACGCACGAATTGTTCGAAATAATTCCCACATTGCCGTTCTTCCATTGACCAACTCGAAATACGGCGAGTATCTATCCTTATATAGTGAACGCACCGTCTGTACGGACGACGCGGTTTTCGTCGTCATTCATTGTGCACATTGCAAAGGACTGAAATAACTTGCCAGCATTGGAGTTCCCACCTAATTACAATATGGGAGTTTCATGAAGCGAGTGAATAGGCTTTTATAAGTTATATTAACAAACTCCCATCTTTGTATAAAATACCTTTGTTTGTAGTTTTATTGCGTTGAAAAAACTAACAAAGTCCAGCACTTAATAAATATTCTGCGGCTAGCGTAGCGTCAGTATCTTTTTAATTGAGTTTCACACTTTGTTCTGTAGCATTATAATTTCAACTTTAAAAGTAGCGTAATTTTAGAGTCCCCGGCGGTTGGATTAAGTTACTCGCAGCAGCCAGCAGTTTGTCTTAAGCTAAGCTTTCTTTGTTAAATGGTTACGCTCACACACAACAAATATATAAGGAGTGTAAACAAAATAATAAGGAGATAGATGTCAATTACATCAAACAATTGACATTCAATTGGAGTCGTAGAATTATCTACTGGAGTTGCCAACATCGGAAAGATAGTGTGTGGAGTGAACGGAGAAAAATGGTTTTTATCCTCAGTTGGCACGTGCCGCATCCGTATTCCATACTCGAACATTCCCTGTGTCGAGAATCGAACTGACGTTGAGATATCGCATATTGTAAACGTTGGAATTATTACCATTCCGCACTGGGCAAATATTTGCTTAAACAGAGATTGCTCGACCTAGTTCACTGAGACTAACAAGCTAGCCGTTGTGTTTTCTACTGTTTGCTTAATTATTGTGGCTTATTTTAATTATTAAATTATTTTGATTCCTTATACGTGTTACTGCTCTTTTATTTGTAGAACCCGATTAAAGTTAAAGTATAAAATAACTATAATCGAAAATGGATATCTGTAGCATTTTGCATCCACACCAACAATTTGAAAAAAAAAAATTCGGTGTTAATTAATTACTGTTGTATTCAAACTAGTAGAGTTAGTTGAATTAAGTCATTGCAACTTGGATCACAGCCAATCCACCAACAAGTAGCAAATCAAAGCCTTACATTGGTAATTTTATGGTAAATGTGTTTGCTATTCGATAGACATTCTAAGACCACAACAGTATGCATTAACAAAGAAGAAACAGCTTATGGATTTTAAAATATTGCATTGAATAAATATATTTCCAAGGAAATAAGTTTTGAAGACGAAATGGCAGAGCAACAAATAAAAATTGATAGCGGCCCTTAGCTGTGTTTACTGAGATGTTTGCATTGTAGGAATAACGAAATGTTTTCTTTTCATATCTACCTCTAAGTCTTCCATTTTACTTACACATGCTCAGTGTCTGTTAAAACATTCCATTTACTTAACATCCTTTGTGCAGAATTTCCAAAGCGTTTACGTGCAGTCTTGTACCTCCACTCTAAGGAATTTCTATAACACTGTTAAAAGAACCCAATCCACGTTCCTTTCTTTCAAGTTAATTCTTAAAATAAATGTGATTTGTACTTGCAACAATTAGAATAATTGGATTCATTACTTTTTTTAAAGATGCTCTAATCAAAATTAAACTAACCAAATTCCAGCCTTAACACTGTTTGTAAAAGAGTATCATTTTCCCAATTTTATGAATTTTTTTTTTATTATTATCTATCTTTACTGACTTAATGTTTTAATTAATGAAATATCCATAGTTTTACTTTAAGTTTTTACTTTAAAATTATATTGTATTCTACTGCAAATACAAAACAACAATGAAAACAGAAACCACTTATGAATAATATAAAGCAAACTGTACACGAGCCGACACAATGGCGCAATAAAATACCTAATAAACAAACAGGAATGTTTGCAAATAAAATGTTATTTCTCAATGTAACAGGCGAAATTTATCGGGTCCTTTCACAAAACAGAGGTACGATTCCAGCCGACGATGCTTGATATATGCGCCCGTAAGCTATGAACGTAAGGAATAAAAGTATTATGCGTATATCAAGCCACACTTTTGAGTCCAAACATGAAAATATCAAGCTCTTACAAATTACAGCTGAGGTCATAATTTTGATTAAAAAATATATGAAAGTATCCATTCATAGTTTAGGAACAGATTGGTTCTATTTTATGTTCTGAGAGATCCTCGAGCCTTCGGCAGAACACGTCCGTTCAATTTATCTTCTCATTTAGTGATCATATCATATAGGTTACGGGAATATAAATTTTCGCATGCTTATTTTCAGTTTGATTTATTAAAATATTGTATACATCGTAAAATTCGATCAAAGTTTACTCTTCTAGGTAGAACTGGAAAGCAATTTATTATCAATTTATGACTGTGAAGGAGCTGCAAAATTCTATTTTTGAATTTAAACTTTAATTTTATACGAGTCTTACAATGATAAAAATTTATTATCAGTAGGAAAAGCAATCAAGAAGTTTTTTCGTTATGTATACTTCACAGAATGTGATAAAGTCATTATAGATATTTCGTTTTATAATGGTATTCTTGGCTATATCACGAATCAGACAGAAAGTTAAGAAACATTAATAGAAGTGGTGTAGTCTCGAGTAAATCATTTTAATAAAGACAAAGGTGTCGGCGAGTAACTTCGCTTGCAATTGTGGTCCTTGGGGGACTTTATTCTGTCTGATAATAACAATTGTTTACTGTCTACTACTTAATAAGTTTAACTGCAGTTTTCGCTCAAAATAAGTTTTATGCAAACATTGCGGTTTGAAATATTATCTAAGATAATATATTTTTTGTTTTAACTAGAAGTTATTCAACTCTTAATCTCGTTCTCATTTTTCAAATGGTCTAAGATGTATAGAGTCAGAAATTTGTAAGTGCTAATAGAGTACTTACCATCTAAATAAACAACCGATGAAACCGTTTTGTCGTTTTTAACAACGGGCCGGATGGTTTCATAAGATATAGTCGTTAAAAGGTTGTCTCTCAAATCCAACACAACAAGGCTTCTTATATCTTCAAGTGTGTCCTCGTAAAATGAAGTGAGCTTGTTACCCGATAAGGTCAATTTTCTCAATTGGGTTAGTCCACCGAACGCGCGTTCTGATATATACTCTATTGCGTTATTATCAAGCATTAATTCCTTAAGTCCATATAGTTCGCTAAATGCCAAGTTTCCAATCATTGTCAATTTATTGTTTCTCAAGTTTAATCGAGAAAGGTTCTCCAGTCCTTCTAACATTTCCCTCGTCACTACTGATACATAGTTGAAGTCTAGTTTCAACTCAATTAAATTATTTAAATGCCTGAAGCACCCTTCATGCAGTAAGCTCAGATTATTATTAGATAAATGTAGGACGTGCAAATTGGGAACGTTTATGAATACGTCGCGTTTTAATTCCGATATTTGATTTTCATCTAAACTAACGTTGGATAACATCATGAGTTGTGAGAACGAGTGTTTATCTAGATTGGCAATTTTATTCGATTTTAATACAATCTGCCGTATTGTACTCGAATTTGTAAAAGCGTAAGGAGGAATTTTTTCTATTGTCCCAAATTGTATTGATAAATGTTTGAGCCTGTCCAGTCTGACTATGGCCTTAGCTGGTATGAAAGTAAGTGCGTCGTCAGATCGTACATTAAACATGAGATGTTCCAGCTCCGATTGCGACGAGAAACTCGGCCAAATGGGGTCATCTTCAGTTAAACCACCACTAAAAATCCAACAATCTGCTCGTGTGGCCAATTTCGGTTTATTACTATCGCAATAACAGTGTACTTTTGACCTTCTGTCGACAATATCGCATACATTTATGAAGATAGGCATTTGATAGTAACGCCTATCAATTTTCGGTTTGGTTTCGTTTTTGCTTTCCGTGATTGTAAGTTCAACTGTCATCAAAGATGTTATGATGATGAGATATTTTGTGATATGTTCCATGGTACAGATGGATTGGATCTGAAACAAACAAAAACAAATTTTAATTAACTTGAAATTATTGAAATGAAGAACTTCTAAGTCGTATTCATATTTTTAAATCCGGTAATTGAAACAGGACTGAATTTTACGCTCATATTATTGATAATATTTTATTAATATTTGTATATTTAATTTAATAATAATCCTATACCTAAATGATTTAGTTATAACAATAAATAAGGATCGATAAATTGATAAATAATAATATTATAATAGAATTCATTGGTTTAAAATCTATATTGATTTTTCTTTATGTTATTGGTTGACAAATAAACAAACAGGTGACATACTGGTAAGTTGTCACCGTCACCCATAGGTATACATTTAGCAAATCCACTTTTTAATAAAGAATAATAAATCGTACACTCATAACTAAAATCGCGTCAAACATGACTTTAATAATAAATTATCGTCAACGAATGAATAGTACAAGATCATTACCATAACTACAAGGGTATTCGATTTAAAAGCAAGACATTTAACTGAAGTCAAAATATCACAAACTAAGAATATACTAATTATTACTACTATTACATTAAACTAATATGAATGCATCAAGCATATTAACAATAAACATTTTAACATAGTAGAAGAGGTCATATACATATGGCTTATGTTGACGGTTAGAGATTTACCAAATAAGTCAGCATTTTACGTGGTACGAAGATAGATGGGTAGTGGTAGAGAAAACGATAAATGATCACCCATAATCCGGTTGGTATTTTAACCTTGCCTGTCAAAGGACGGTTCTCGAGAGCGATCGTCGTTTAGGGCACCAATTGACACCACTGTGCTTGTCATTACAAGCAAATATTTTTGTCGCGTCTTGGTTACTTATGATGCATTGATTGGGTATGTCTACGTCACATACGATACTGGGAATCTTATGGTTAGGGTATTATACCCCTCTTATAACTGATTGATATTTTATAATAATTAATAGGGCATGTCAAATTGATGCTTCTGCGTGTTATTATTAAATATTAATCCTTAAATATTGTAGTAGGATTTTGGGTGGTTTCAAAATTTCTGATACTTCTCGCTGCTAACTTATCTACATACATGCTAACTTATCTACAGATAGATGTACTGGATATACATGTTTAAATAAGGCCTAGAATTTAATGGCAAGTCAGACCCGTTGTTACTTAAAATATCCGTGAGAAAATGCTAATTAAACAGACATTAAATTGTTAAGTGTACAACGAAACCCCAATTTTCCGATAGCAAAACCATAAAATGGAATTCGGTTATAGGTCCTGAGCATTTCGAATAAAAGCACTTTACGGAACGCCAGTTTATTGCAAAAGGAAGTGGTAATTACTGACTTTAAAGAGATTGTGAGCCATTTATTCACAGCCGATGCACTTTGGAGCGGAATTCCGTTTATAGCTCATGGGTTATTTTCTATGCTCTTAGGGTTTGATACGATTGCAGTTAACTTATTTATGGCTGATGTAGTAGTTATTTTTTTAATGCTAGGTTATTTTATGTGAAGTCGAGGCAATAGATGTTATTGTGATAAATAATGACCACCTAACCAAACCCACGTACGCACACACGCAGGAAGTTCTGTGAGCAAAATTTTTGTTATGATATTTTTGTTATTGGCTCTATATTGTCGTGATTATTTGCAAGTTTAAATAAGATTGTTCCAAATATAAATCTTTCTGCACAAATATCGCGTAAAACCAAAAAAATCCGTGATAGATTTCAAGTGGCAATTATACATAAAAACTTTTTTATGGTAATTGCGTACTTTAATTTAAGGAATTTAAGAGTCGACGAAATTTCACGAATAAAGAATGAAATGTGCGCCCTTTGTAAAAGAAAAATTAAATTGAAAAGTATTAAATATGAAGTGCTATTGCCGTTGGAGGATGCGCTAAACCGTTCGAGTAGGCTGTAGAAGTCTTCTTGAGGTGGACTGACAGAATTGTTTCAAAAATTACTGTAGGTGCTCGAATCTTTACATATTAATAACTCTTTACTTTTTGGTAAAGAGTTATTTGAAAATATTAAACAATTACAATTTTAATCAGAAAATATTTTTTTAATGTCATTTTAACTTTCTGAATCATCACCTATTTGACTAATAAAATATGGAAATTATTAATTTCTCGTTGAAATATTTAAATTTACCTTAAGAATACATATTAAAAAGTTGTACAGATTCCCGAACGATGAAGAATAATGAAACACGGAAATCAGCATCGTAAATCTAAGCATACAGCTTACCGGATTGTTTAGCATAAACAGAGCTACTTGTGTGTGTGCATTAATTTCTTGGTAATAGAAGTAAAGGATGACGGTCATGCTTTTTAATTTTTACCACCAAGTAAACGAGGGTGCAGTGATACGTCATCAAAAAAAGATTTTCTATAGTCCTTACATACATCAAATTCAATTTACGTATAATTTCATACAATCAGTGAACGGACTAAAAGTAGGGCGACACAACAATAAAATTGAAACGGTATGTACGCTAAAATTAGATAATTATATTAAGTTTCAGACTTTTGTGGGCTTACAATTGCGGCCTCAGTATTTGAAATTGCTTACAAAATAAACACAATACCTTATTTAAATTCTGCCACAATTAAAGTTATAATCATTACCGATAAATGTTTTCCTCGCGGGCTCGAGTATCTTTCCAGAAGGAATGAGATTGACCCACGCTTAGTGTAGGTTAATAGATTGCAATCATTATATAAAGTTATAAGTTTAAGTCTTACGTCTTCAATAGACTTAATAATTTTAAGATGTTGTGGGTCATACAGGATTCGAACCCTGATCCTTGAAGCAAGCGTTCAAATTGCACGTTCAATGTATTGTTATAATCCAATGAATTGTGGGCCGGCATGCATTATTCTGCAATAATAAAAAAAAAACTATGTCATATATATTTTAATAATATTACATAAATATATTTCTGTCTGTTTGAACTGGGATAATATCAAATACGAATTACGAGTTTTGATGTGGTTTTAAAAAAAAAATTAAAATCGAAAATTGTAATTGAAATATTTTTATTTGATGTACGTTTTATATACATACTTTTTATAAGTCAAACAACTTAATCGTTTCTGCAAGTCCCTACGATTAGTAGTCTTATATGGCTATTGTTAAGTGTAAATTCTCCTGAGATATAAATAATTATGTAGGTATGAGTAATCACGTTTATCTGTGACCCCATTGTCCAATTTAACAACCTTAACCATTAATTTACACAAAGCCGTCACAGAGACGAGGAGACCTATCTAAATAACTTACGTAAATTCAAGGTATTTGCATAGAGCACATCAAGGATCCCATTTACATACGTCCCGTAACTGCAATACGATTATCAGAGGTCACTTTACCTGTGGAGGCATTAATAGTCATTTTGAACAAGTTAGTAAGGGTGGGTAGATAAACCGTTACGGTGATATTTATTATTAAAAGGTTTGCTTGTCGCGTAAATTTCATGGATATTTGTTAAGTAGATATGACGACGGTGCTTTTAAAGTTTTTGAGAATTACTTTATTTTTTATTTAACGCATTAACCATTACTTTATATGTATAATATATAAAAAAGTTCATAATACTCATAGTGTTTCTCATTAAATAATTCTTTTTATATTTTATTGCTTACTTTCGAACTATCTATGATGTCTGATTAACCCAAATTTCACAGTAATATGTCTAAGGACATCAGTTTTTAAAATTCGTTTATTACTCTTTTAAGCTCTACTTTTTAAATGTATCTAATCGACAAACGACCCTGATGGGAAGTGATCACCCTCGCCCATAGACTTTAGTCACACCAAAGGCACCACTGAAGTGTTGCCGATGGAAAACACTCTCCAACACTTCGACCAAAACACGTAGAAACATTTCACGGTCGATTCTAGAATGAGGGTGGTAGCTAGCTGTCGGGCAAATTACCCTATAACCATGCAAGTTTAGTCGAGATTAAACTGGGTGGTACAGAGCCCAGCGATCTCCTACAGTCGGAACCGGTCGCCATAGTCTCGTCCGTTATTCGGCATGGTACACCACAAGCAAAGGAGGTTGCCTTGGACTCAGAGATGCATGGAGCAATGTATACCTTAATGTATGCGTATATCTTTTTGTCATTTTTCTTAATTTGTGCCAGTTATTATTTTTATTTTAACAAACCCTTGCCACGGATTGACGTAAATGCGAAAGCTTGTCTATACAAAACAATATAATTACATACTTATCTGATTTGTATACCTTCGAACTTACTTGAACCCTCTCTCCATTTCCCAATAACGCGATCTCCATTTTCCCTTCTAGGTAATTTAATCAATAATAAGAAGATACCCGACCTTGTTCGACTTCTAAGCAAGGACTGTCGATTCCTTGTATTTTTTTTCTATTGGAATTGTGAAGTATTTTTATAATTGTTAAAAAGATGGTTGAATAATATTTGAAATTTGACGCAGTTAGCAAAATGGAGATCGTGTTTAACATACATACATTAACATTTTAAGAGGAATTCTATTTTGGTTTAATAAAGATCTCCGCTATACTAATTCATTGCACGCACATAGAGTCACTTGCCCAGAGTACTTTGTCAAATGTTTCAGAATATAAATTCACTGAAGAAGTATATAATGTGTTTTAAATCGATAGCTTCATTGGTTCTTGTTCTGTTAAATTTTATTATATTAGATTAGGTTATGTTAGGTTATTAAATTAGTAAAATCCTCCAATAATTGATAAGGTTTCGAAAACTAACAAAAATATTCAGTATTTTTCAGGTGATACTCTGATAAACATTTAAAAAAAATCGTTAATGTTATCAAGAGTGCCTAAATCATAGTTCCACGTTTTATCTATACAAATAAATAAAATTGGAGTGTCTGTTTGTAATATTAAAATAACCGCTTTTTACCACATGCATATGAATGCATATACGAAAATAACATTTTTTACAAATTTTGTCTGTCTGTCTGTCTATTTTGTTCCGGCTAATCTCTGAAACGGCTGGACCGATTTTGACGAGACTTTCACTGGCAGGTAGCTGATGTAATAAGGAGTAACTTAGGCTACTTTTATATCTACTAAATTACTTTTTGTTAAATTACACGCGAATGAAGTCGCGGGCACAGCTTGTCTTTACATATAAAAAATCTTAACAGATCGCGTTCTGTACATGACGAATATATAAGAATAACTATTATTAAGGGCCTTTAATAACGCAATGTAACTCAAAACAATAATTGTTAAAACTTAAAACGCGCTAATCTCAGAAACAGCTTTAGTAATTTCATTATGGTTTTCATTAATATATTGCAGTATTACTTATTATTAAAAGTTCGCTTCATTTCAATCCGTCCCTAAATATAAAAGTTATATTATATTTCAAAGTCACAGAACGAGAAAAACCAAGTTCTAAAACAATGTGAGTGCTATTTCTAAGCGTAAGGCATAGTTTTTCTGAAGCGAAGCGAGGGCTCTTTGTACAGTCAAATTCGAATAAATAATTAATAAAATAATGTGAGGCCATCAATTCTTAAGAACATAACCTACGCATGTAAATAAATGAATAATTTGTTCGGATATTCGACGAAAATACCACTATAATCATCCAATTTAGGACCCTAATTTGAGTGAGTATCCGACAATTCGATCGTCTTAAAAATATAGCAGGAGTGCGCTACACCTTACCTAATTTCATTCGATCTGTAGGATAGGAAGGGTACATGGGAACGGGTTAGATATGGCTACCAATACGAACTTCAATATTAGAGATTTGAAACTCGTTTTAACCTCACTCACTTGTACTTTGGCAAAGCGCTCACTGTCGAATTAATTTTAATCAGCAATTATAAACATTTATAATAATCATACACATTTCATCAGGGAAATTGTGTGAGCCAAGACACATTATTATGAGATTTATTACAATTATACTTATGATAACAGACAGAAATATAGGGACCACCCAAACGTTATCGTTATTTTTAACAAAAATTTCAATTGAATAAAGTCATCTAGTATTTGTTTCTATTTGAGATGGCGTCGATTAAATTTAAATGCATTTATTGTGGACAGGTATGCAATCCTTATTATTAGAATCATGGTGAGCTTAGCCATAATCATACGTAAATCTTTACACGACACAAAAGCTTAAAAATTAAAGGTGTTTAGTGATGAGTCTTAGCACTAAAAACTTTATAAGAAGAACTTTAAACTTTAACATTTAACTAACTGAAAATGATGAGGCACTTCCCGTATAAGTAAAACATGAAAATCGTTCCAGAGTTAGATCATATGATCATCGTAATGGAAGCAGTTCGGATAGAATTTTTGGAAAGTAGAGCACTCGCCCAAAATGTTAAGTAATAAAAGTACGAAAACAATTTACTCACCTTACGAGAAAAGTAAAAGTGAATTGATGTTACTGTCTAAAGAAAGAGCAGCTTTCGACGTTGTGTAAATATTACACAATAGGCTGACTTAACGTGTAGAATTTAACTTCTTCGCTGTTTGTTTTTTGTTATGGATATGTCACGTACGTTGTTGTTTTATGGATTTATTGTTCTTTGACAAAACAACATATTTAACTCTTGGCATTTGAGATTTGAAACGTAAAATTTCTCTAGCATAAGTTTCGGAACCAAATTAAAAGTTGAATCACAGTTTGCATCATTATTTTACATGTTAAGTGAGAGCAGTATTTTATATTTATGGAATATTATCTTGCACGGTTATTACTCTTTAATATATTACCCAAAGTGAAAGAACGGTAATTCTTTTTTCTTGTCTTTAATATTTTTTTACTCATGCGATTTAAAATTGGACAGTAAATCATTTATTTCATAGTTTGTTCCTCAAATTTGACCTACTATAACAGAATTATTTAATTACATTTACATAAGAACGTTTTACACTTGGATTTGCCCTTAATTCCTATAGCCATTCGCATTGGAATAGCGTGGAAGAATACGCTCTAGGTCAGAACTGAGGAATTTTTTCAACATTAAAGGCCACATTTAAAGTAGCCAGATAGAAAAAAGACCGCATGAGTTGGTTTGTGATTACTGTTTGTGCATAGTTTTATGGATTTATTGCATTATATAGAAATTAAACGAAAGAATTATTGCATAAAATAATTTTAAATCCGGTAGAAGTTTTATTTAAGGGGATAATTGCATTTATTTTATTGTTAGAAAAAAAATATATGTATTTGGGTTAAGCTTTGTAACGCGGATTTTTAATTGATTTTATAAATGGGAATTTGTTATTTGAGTTTTCAAAGTAGTTTTAATTTTTGTCATGAGAGAAAATGTTGACACGCAACGGTAAGTAAGTGCTTCCGAAGCAGGAGAGAGAACAGTGTGCATTTCTCGTAGACGTAGATACTCAACAGCATTTTCCAGATATTTATGTTTTTACGACCGTCTTTTAAATACATTAATAATAAAAAGTAGTTTTCGTGTACAAAAGACTTACATTGATACCGTTTTTTATTTAATTTCATAAATTTTTAGATTGTTATCTGTATAAATAAAATAAAATAAAATTAGATACACCAAAGTTAGCTTGTAGTGAGGCTGCACAAAAATCTCATGGACGCCACATGCGGCACCGAGGCCGCAGGTTCCCCATCTTTACTCTAGGTCTCCTCATTTAACGAAAGAAACACATGATCTATGTACATACTTAAATAAATGATGTAAGTGGAATAACGATACAAAAAATTATGTTTCACGGCACGGTAATGAAAGTTCTTTGTAACAATTATACCAAATCGTTGAAAATTTTCATTGGTTTCGTTTATTCGCATCGTTATTTCAACAGCTATAATTCCAACTTTTTGTTTGAAGTAGCAATTAGTCGAGTCAGGTACGGAAAATAAATTATTCAGCAAATCGACTATTGGTACAACTTGAGAATAAATTCCCGAATACGTTTTGTTAATGATAAAACCGTGTTGAATAGAGATAACCTATTCGACAACGTAAAAAAAACCTATTTAATTATTAGGTTAGGACTGGGTTGGAAAGAAAAAACGTAGTTATTTTATGTAGTAAAATTATGATGCTGTATATTGGCGATGCTATTGTGAACAGGCTGTAAAATTGTAGCGTAAGATTTAACTAAATCATTATGTTTTAATTTGGATCTATTGTAAATAATTTTATACATATAACACAGAGGCACGTTTCCTAAGTATTTTATTAAGTTCAACGTAAATTAATTTAAAATTATAGCTAGGTAGATAGAGACT
Organism: Megathymus violae; assembly: GCA_003671415.1. Taxonomy (NCBI): domain Eukaryota; kingdom Metazoa; phylum Arthropoda; class Insecta; order Lepidoptera; family Hesperiidae; genus Megathymus; species Megathymus violae. Next base: position 883,260 of record PDGT01000105.1, on the reverse strand, counting down.
CAATTTACCTATGTACATAAATTTACAAATTATTTCCTTCAACTGCCTTTTAAAAGTCGATAACAAATTGGCAAACCTTTTTCCTTTACCGAACATTACGGGATGTTACAGTCAAATATTACGGAATATTCAAGGACATTCAAAGGATGGAATGTCTCTACGGGTTCAACGGATATGGTAGAATTGGTTTTTCGTAGAATACTTTACAATATAACTCATCAATCATGAGAGTTAAGGCATATTTTAGGTTGGGGAGAAAGTCTTTTCGCATTTTTTTTAAGTTTTGTTCCACTGTATAACCATTTTGTTCGATAACTTTTTGCATCTTGTGGGTAGGGACATGATCCCATTGCTATAGAAATCTGGGGTTTCTAATCAAAAAACTGCGTCAAGTAGTTTTGGCAGTCCTCACGTGAGGTTAACCTGACACTCTGAAGGTCCAAGGTCCGGGTTATACGGTGGATGCATCATCATCCCCCAGCCAAAGTCTCTTAGTTTATGCTGAGTCGCCAAAGATGTGTGAGGTCTAGCGTTATCATGATGAAAAGTCACACCCCTTCTATTGACTAATTCCGGCCGCTTTCTCTCAACTTCTTGCTTTAGTCTCATCAGTTGTTCGCAGTAGAGTTCAGAATCGATGGTCCTGCCCGGCGGTAACAGCTCATAATGAAAGATACCCTTCCAATCCCACCATACACACAGCATGACCTTGGTGCGAGTTAACCCGAGTTTCGTCACAGTCTGTGAAGCCTGACCGGCACTTGACCACGCCCTTTTTCGCACGTTCTTGTCGTACGTGATCCACTTTTCATCACCAGTTATCAGCTTCTTCAAACATGGTTCGGTTTCTTTACGTTGCAATAAGTAATCGCAAATGAGGACACGGTCCATGAGGTTTCTTTCAGTGAATTCGTGTGGCACCCAAATATCGAACTTTTTTGTGTACCCAGCCTTACCCAAATGCGTCAAAACTGTTTCGTGATCAATTTCCAGTTCTTCAGCTACGTCGTAACTACTAATATGCCGATCTTGCTCCACTTTTTCAAAAATGGCATCCATTTTATCCGCGACAGGGCGACCAGAGCGACGTGCATCTTTGACATTAAAATTTCCGGATTGAAAACGCTTAAACCAATTTTGTGCTACTCTCACAGACACTGCACTAGGTCCATAAACATCACAAATTTTTTTGCGGCCTGCGTTGTATATTTGTCATTTTTGTAGTAAGATTTTAAGACGTAGCGAATTTCTTCATTACACTCACTCATCTTGGCAGTAAGCAAAACAAATGAAAATCACACATTTTCCAAATTTGAATTTGAAATTATCTTCTTTAAAATTTAAACTTTTTAATGATACCAAAACCGGCCAGATGCAAATGGTATTGTCAAAGAGATTTTATTACAAGTTCATATATACTAAAATGCGAAAATATTTTCTCCCCAACCTACTTGTATTAGATAAATTGGGTTAAATTGTTTTTGTACTTATATATGTACAATGTACTGTTTTATGTATGGAACGGGGTTCCGCACATAAATTAAAAAGTATTTTCCTTTTTTATGGTTATTTTAAGCCACAATTTTTATATAAATTTTCCTGTAATCTATGAATCGTCGATATTATGTTATGTTTCAAAATTTTAGGCTCAACACTTTCCAAGTTTGGTGATGTCATTTTGAGTATATTTAAAATATGTATTTCAGAGATATATATTTATATTATTTGTAGTAAGATTTTTCATTAAATCTATTATACAAAGCGATTCATTACATCCAAATGACATAAATTTAGGTTTTAATATTAATTTTGTATGTTATGTGTGTATTGGAAATAAATTATCACTAGCTTCGAGGCAGGAAAACATCGTGACGCAATCTGTATATCTGACAGTTATAATAATGTTCTTGAATGTCTGCTGATCCGCACTTGTCCAGCGTGCCGAATTATTACAATAACCCCATTCATTATAAGAGGAGATCCAGGACAATACGGCTGGTAATATAACAGTAGGTAATGGTTGAAATATAACGACATGTTTATAAGTGTCAAACGCACATCAAACTAAAATACAAAGTTGCTTTATACTTCTTGTTTCACGCTGCGTATTTTTCGAACAAAAAGAATTAAAACCCACACAAAGAAGACGTACTAAATGTTCAGCCTTCTTCTACGTAATAACGGTTAAAGAACGTGTTTGAGAAAATAAGTTTTGAGGTCTAACTGCATTTTCTCCGCGCTTTTTATGACTGTGTTCATGAAGGACAGTCTTATTTTGTTACAAATATTTCTATATATTTCTGGCGTTACGTAAAACATCTTAAGACGAATAGTAATACTATACTTGAGTAGTTCTTTAACGTAGTCACATTTTTAAAGAGTCACTTTAACAAAATCTATTGATATTTAATTAGTTTCTATCATTTTGCAACAATCTGCGACCGCAACATTTTAAATATATATATTTAGACATTTATCTCCCTCCCACAAAAGGAACATTCACGTATCTATATACATATTACTATTATTAAAAGAGATAGCGTATTGTGTTAGTTGTGAATATGCGGCAAGAAATCATTGGAACCACGGCCACCTACTTAAAAAATTATTTCACCATTTGAAGGGTACATTATCCAAAATGGACATATAAGCTATATATCATGTAGGTTTTTTAACCAGCATAACGTTGCGAGCGGGCTGCTAGTCTATACATATAATAAAATTCTATCTAATCGCTTGCAGTACATAAAGGATATATGAGAAAAATACTATTAGGGGCCTTTATTCACGCAATAGAACCCAAAACAGTAGTTGTTAGAATTTTTGTCTTTTTTATGTGCGTTTGTTCGCGCTAGTGTCAGCAACGGCTTATCCAATTTCGTTACGGTTTTCACTAATATATTGCAGTAAGTGTCACTTAATATTTAAAATTCGTTTCCCTTTAATGAGTCCATAAATTATAAAGTTATGAATTAATGTATGTATTTATATTATTTATATATGTATATATTATTATGTTTACTGAACGAGAAAAACCTAGATCTAAATAATGCAGATGCAATTTCTAAGCGTGAGATAGTTTTTCTGAAGCGGAGCGAGGGCAGTTTGTTAGTATAACATAAAATAGAAATGCTTATCAACAGAACATTAATTGATAATTCTATTAATACTCCAAAATAAATATTCACACTTTCAAATCGTTGCCCTTGAACTCATTACGTCGCGGGTGGTTGGGTCACCCTAAATAAATATCAAAAACAGTCAAGACCAGACATCGAATAATTTATCTCTTGTATCTTGTATCTGCTGGGGACATAAATTGAAGCAAATAGTCTTTTCTCGGTAAAAAGAGCCTAGAAAAATAAGCTACGAGATCCCATTAATTTCAAGAAGAAAATTAAAATTCAGGATTCGAATCTGTCCTCACTGCTCAATTGGAATTACTTCTATCATAACACAATACTATAATAATAATAAGATCTAATCCCTCCGAAGAATATATGTGCTAATATTTTCTGCTTTGTCCCCGTTATGGGTCCCGGGTCTAAACAAACATTTGTACGTCGGAAAATTATTCCTTGAGCGTCTGTCCAAACCCAGACGTACATGCCGACGGTCAAATCCGATTTCATGGTAATATTTGTGTTCTATGTTGAACTGAGAAATGTCACACGATTTGTTTTAGAGCTATAATGCAATTGTTTACATTCATAAGCGAGGCTCATGAGGGAACTGCTTCACAGTTAAACAATGGAGGGTGAGCATGTATAAATCCAAGTATGTATACTTAATAAATTGCTAAGAGACATTACTGAAAGAGATCGACTGTATTGTAAAATCAAATGTATTTGTACTCTCTTTATTTTTTTCTCATTTCCTGGCCGCAACGGATCAATGATACCATTAATCTTACTAATGTCCATGAGCGACGGTGACCACTTACCATCAGGTGGGTCTTCGGCTCGTTCGTCGGCTATTAACATACAAAAAAAATTAACCAGCCAAACTTGCTTCGGTTCCGGGTACGTAATCGATCAGTTAGAATTTTATTATAATATGTATAGATAGATAAATATCTAGTCTTTATAATTACAAACAGCTATTATTTTTTATGTCAAGCAGACGTTCTCTCGTTGTACTGCACAATCCAACTCATCTGTTCTCGTAATATATGTAGAAGCACTATTTGTACACGTAATTTAAAGTTAATTACCAGTACTTTAACAGCAGTTTTATTCTTAGCAATTGGCACGTATACCTTACCATGAATGTACATTAGTACTACTTCTATTTAACAAATACCCGCATAATATCAGCAATTAATATAAAATACATTATGCTGTAAATAAAATTGGTTGTAAATATCAGATGGAAGTTTTATGCGAAACACGAAACTAAGCACGCACAGTGTTTTACGCCATCAAACAATTTTCATTTCGATTATACGAACACATTTACATGATTTAGAAGCTTGAGAGTAAGGTATACAAAAATATAGTATAAAATTTTATTATAGTTAAAAATGTTTTAACCAGTCAATCATCTTCATGATCATAACTCATAAATGCCCCATTCCTAGGCGAAGGTTTCCGTTTACAATGTGAGAGCTAAGGGCCATAGTCTAATGCCCAAATGCAGGTTACCAGAATCCTTTGAAAATATTATTGAAATCATTCGTACATATATCCAGTTTATCACAGTGTTTCTCTGAATCTTAAGCTTTATTGATTCGTCCTCAAAACCTGGGCGTTAATTACTAATGCATCAAATTATTCCACAAATTGTGTAGTGTAAGGGTATCCAACCATCCTTGAGCCCAAGCCAACCTTCACACTGCGTGGTGTAACCTTGCCGAAAAACGAACGAGGCTATGGCGAAAAGTTACTTCCGTTGGAGACTTCTGAGCTCTGTACCGCATAGTTGAATGTCGACGGTAACGGTGAATGGTGTTAGAGTGCTCCGCCTGGTTAGCTACTGGTTACCATCTTGGCTGGTTACGGGTCCGTGATGCTTTTAGTGTTACGGACGCATTAGTTATAGTATGTCAAATGACGGATACCATCAGGTGGTCCGTCAGTTCGTTTGCTGGCAATTTTTATAAGAAATATGGCACAACCTTTTCAAACCTTTACTGCATGTGGTTATTCGTACTTCTGATGACGTTTGAAAATCGAATAAAACCTCAAACAATTTTACATCTGTATTCAAGAAACCCATGGCCGTTTCACAGTTCTAAGCTCCTATAGTACAAACTTGAAACATTCAGTACACAGTGTGTTCGGCGATATTATATGCAAATCCTGTTAGAAGCAAGCGATGTCAAAAGCGAAACTTAGTTTAGACGCTGTGCTGTTCTCGCGTTATGCAACGAATTGCTTTCATACAATAAGGAATTAAATTTAGCGGAAAATGGGACAGAGTTTTCTCATTTAAATGAGCTAAGCTGGTTTCATATATCTAACTAGTTATTTATAGAAATAGCCAAACGAGCAGTTCTGTCTTAAGATGGTAAGTGGTCGTTGTTGCTCATGGAGATTCGTGACATGGAAGGTGAAATATTTTAACATGGAAATATGTTTAAATATTTCACGGTTGATTTTAAGAAGCTTGTAGCAAACAAGACAGGTACCGAATCTCACAAATATGGACAAGTAATTAACTAAACAGGACGTAATAATGATTTTAAAATTACGCAATTTTATCTTTAACGGGTCCTTACGATTTTTGTATTTCTACCGATTCATCGAACCATTTACCTATTAAAATTCAAATTCGAATACATATATGCACGTAATTTTTTCTTCTATAGGATTTCGAAAATCTGCTTTAATATTGAGAAGTTCCTCAACACGTCTTTTCAAGTAACGTATGGAAATTACAAAGTAAGTTTTACCATGCGTAGAACTGGTTTCGGTTATTTCTCGGCGTCCTTTTCATTAACATATTTATGTGTACCATAAAAAGTTATTTACCTTCATGCTTTGCTTAACACGTTAAGGTTTGCTTAACGCTTTAACTCGTCGTTTAAAGTTCTATTAGTTAAGTCACGTATCAACTTAGAAAAGTTATTATACCGAGTCCAATAAAATAACGCTGAACCATTTGATGGCGATATGAATACCTAACCAAATTATACCTATTTCTTTTATCACGATTATATCGTATCATATCATGTCACAGGATCATCTAGATAATGATAGGTAAACACGGAAAGATTTAACATACATTTGAATATGTTCTATTTATATTTTTGCCATAATCAGTAGAATGAATTCATTTTGATTACGTTGTTAGCTAGCGATGGTGGTACATGGTGATAGAAATTAGCTTTTGATCACGCCTAAGTTATATTTAAGAGACATAATCGGTCTAATTTGGTCTTCATGCGACATACATTATAAGTATATAAAAACATATGTAATATTTTATTTAAGGATCAACATTAAGGATCTTAAATCTTCTTAGTACTAAGGTACTGCTTATTTCTTAAGAATTTCTTCCAGTGGGCCTGCGACTGGAGGCTTCACATGGAGAGGTAAATGAAATGTATGCACACGTACATATAAACCAATATTTGTGCATACATATACAAATTTTTCATATCTTTATTTTAAATTATGACCATATGTTTGCTGTTGTTCGCAGGAAAACCCATGACTATTAATACGAGGAACATCAATTCAATTTTCATGTTTTAGGAAAATGTATTTCGTTTATAACAAAATGTTCGTATGGCGTTTGCTTTGATAGAACACGCTACGACGTTATAGAGGCGTCTTGTGCGGTTTGCATATTGAAGTTTGTCTTTTGCATGGCTTTACTGTATGCAATCAGAATTGAATAAGGCCTTCGTCGAAATGGAAATGTGTCAAATATATGTTGCATATAAGGATGAAACTCTACGATAGTAAATTATTTGTAATTATTAATTTTTATTGTCGTAATAAATTGTTGTTATAGAAGGAATGTATGAGTATATACGTAATTATAATCCAATGTATTAAGTTGTTCGAGCGAGTGAGGATAGTTGTAGTTTCAAGATGTTAATTACTTATCCCCAATTTTACATCGCTATTACGTAACAAATATAAAAAGAGAATACAATAGAGATAAGACAACACATCATCTAATGTAATTTTTAGATGTCTTAAATAATGTGATATCTTTGCCTAGTAAAATATACCTACTTCTTGTTAAGCACCTATCGACTTTGATTGGTCATTGTAAAGGGCCCTCGTTCGATATGTACGAGTAAATATTTTCACATTCTTAGGACTCATAATCAAAAATAATGTTCGTATTTAGATGTAAATTTGAATTAATTAAAGAGATAAATAATGTTTTTAATGGAAATTATGTTCAGAAATGTTTCTTCGCGCTCGAAGGTGTTTCAAAATATACGTAAACAAATGTGCGAGATATCTTTATCCGCTTTGTATTTAGTAGGAAACAGATAAGTAATAATTCGTTTCAAGAGAATAACCGCACGTGTCTCTTCATGAGATATACATACTATATGATGTAGCGACTGTCCCATGCGGTTGGTGGGAGTTTGTATTCACAGGTTTGTCTTGCGACGGGAAATTTGAAGCTTTGTTCGAAAGCGCAATGAAAATTTACACTTACATAGGATTAAGTTGCATGAAATTAGTTAATCTCATTTTAGAATAGTCTCGACAATGGACACGAATGGGATATATACGAGTACATCTTATTATAAGACCTTAATTTAGGACACCTTCAGTTACTCATGAAAGTTGTGGAGAGTAATTTTATTCACTTATAAATTTCGCCAGTGAATAAAACACCGGCCATGACACACAATTACACAATATTATTATATTTCCGTGAAGCCTGCTGTTGAGGACTGTATATAGACAGGATTGAGACGGGTGCGGAAGATAGGGAGACTTGGTTGAGAGGAAGAAAAGAACTATAGATTTTAACTGCTTCTATTACGAGTATACTTTACAATCAACACAGAATTTACAATTGCAATAATTTACACTAACGACTACAACGAACTTTACGTCTGTTGCGGACTGCACGGGTTGCACGGACTCCACCGACTCTCTCCATTTTTTCTCTGCAGAGCCTCATATGCAATGTTATGAATCCGCCCTTTTTCCCAGACCAACAACCAATAGCCGTGCTTCACGCGTGTGCCCACGAAAGCATCACGTGATATCCGCGTGGTCATGCTGCCACGCACGGTTTGTTTTCTTTGTGGCCTTGTCTTTCTTATAGTGGCGTCCCTTTCTTTGAAAGCACCCAAATTCAACTTTATTAACTTATAAATAGGGCTTATTTTCTAATACATCTCTCTATTTTGTTATTTTTAGGATCACGCGCTGCCTACAGGATAACACACTACGAGCGCGTGATCTCGACATTATTATTTTAGCCTATTGTTTTGTTAGATCATGCGAGTTGTCCGTTACACCTGCCTAGCTAGCTACCACCCTCCTGTTTGAGTCAGCTATGTACCAAACTCCTCGTCGTGTTCCGGCTGGGGGCTTGAGAGCCAGTACTTTCTTTCTTACCTTTTCTCATTTAGTGGCCGACAATCCATCAGTGGTACCTTTGTTCTTGCTGATGTCCATGGGCGACAGTGACCACTTCCCATCAGGTGGCTGTCTAGCCGTTTGTCGGCTATTAACTTAAAAAAAGTGATCAAGCTGATATTCCGATTTTAATTGACATTTCTTTGTTCTTGGGTCATTGGCATTCGTGATGTAATATTTGTGTACGTCCATGCCACCCGGGACACGGGGAATGCTAGTGCGGGATTGTGAGTGTGTGAACTTTTATTCGTTTCTCGTTTTCAAACGTCTTATTGATTTAAAACGTAGCTTTTCTTTTATACTAGCCGCCCGCCCTAAAATTTTATATACTCGTAGATAGATATATATTTTATATATCAAATAGGTGCCGTGCTCCCAGAGATTACCCTTCACATACACACGAACACAAAATTCGAACTCCCCTTGTAATATTAGTACCGATAAGCGCTAAATGACCATTGGCACTGAATATTTATTTGTTAAGTCATTATAATCCACTGTTTCGATCCGTTTAGCGCCATAAAACAAAGGTTACAAGTAGATTAAATGGTAGTGTTGCATGTCCATTCACGCATAGTTTCACGGAAAACAAACATTGAGCTATAATTCCAAAAATTAAAATAATGAACAGTATTTACGTAGGACATGTATTCATACAACCAAGGGAAAAACAGCCAAACTTAGTCTCTCGTTTTGTTTGGGGATAGTCGCCCTACATTCAATTACAATCCAGAGAGAAAATGCCGAGCGGCAGATGGATACTGACAGAATAAACTATTTATTAAGTTAAATGTTTAGTGAAGACATAACACGTCTTTTATGTAACAATTGGACAAATGAACAAATTAACTGACGCCATTTCGGTTACATAAGGTTATAGGTTCGGATACAAGTTGAAACACCATTTTAATTATATAATGTAATATTTTTAAATCATAGATGTTATAAGAAAATTTTATTATATTACACGTATAATAATTTCAATAAATGAGACCGGTAGTAGGATAAAAACCCAAAACAAGGACAGACAAAAAATATATTTTATTGCTTTTCCATAAACTTTGTACACAGATCACAATGAGATATTTAATAAACTTCCTTTTGAGGAGTAACGCGTAAGAAATTTTACTAGGAACAAAACAAAGAATACTTATACCCTGGAGCCATGAATCTTTACACCAACAAGTATAAGGTTTTGTGCCTTTGAGCTCAAACTACAATATACTTGTAAAAGATGAGTCACAATACGCCCAATTTAGATAAGCCATATCCAAGGAACACAAAGGCCAAGACATGCAATATAAACTACAAAGGTCATCTCGCTTTTCGAATAACTCGAATGCAATATTGAGCGCTATAAATATAAAGGGAATTTGTGAAGCCAGCACACGTGCAAAGACAGAAATAAATATATATTATTCATATATTAAATACTAGCAAATCGTCCTCGCTTCGCTTCAGAAAAACTAAGCCTTACGATTAGAAATAGCACCTTCATTTTTTTAGGACTGTGTTTTTCTCGTTCTATGAATTACAAATTACAATATTAATTTATAACTTTTTTATTTATGGACGGATTGCAAAGAAACAAACTTTTAGTATTAAGTGATGCTTACTGCAATACATTAGTGAAAACCAAAACGAAATCGGTTAAGCCGTTTCCGAGATTAGCGGGAACAAACGCACAGACAAACATACAAATATTCTAATAACTATTATTTTGGGTTTGATTGCGTTAATAAAGACCCGTAATAATGTTTTTTGTCATATATCGTTCATGTACAGAAAGCGATCAGTTAGAATTTTATTATTAGTATATAGATTTATATAGTAATTCAAGTCTGTCAGTGGTTATAATACTAAGTATAACAAAATAAATTTACTTAAATGTAAAAACAAAGTAAGTTCGTAACCTTTAAGGCAAACAGCAAGGGTGTTATGAAGCTCCGTAACCGAAACTATCCGATCGTCGAAATAAAAATATATCTGAAACCGTAAACCGATTCCCGTACGAAACCGTAGACCGATAGGGGCAGAGTCTAATGAAACACGTTATGACAGGTTTTCATCGGCTGAGCCGATAGACTAGCCGCGTCGCTCTCATTTTTAAACAGATTTTGTTATTAAATTTTTAAGACTATATTTTTTTCTGTGATTATAATACCAAATAATAATACCAAAGTCAATTCTTAATTGAATAAAAAAGCAGAAATTTATATTGGATTCTGCATAATAGATTTTGCTACAGAAAAGAAAAATCAAGGTTAGATTAAAAATAAGTTTAATCGATTTGATTAATAAACGCTCACATAATTGTTGATTTATTTATGGTAATATTTTTTTTCTGTTAATAGCCCACAAACTAGCGGACGATTCACCTGATGGTAAGTGATCGCCGTCGCTCACGGACATTAGCAAGACCAAAGGTGTTACTGATGCGTTGTCGGCCAGGAAATGAGAAGAAGATAAGAAGAAAGTACTGGCGCTCAAGTCAAAGAAATTTTCAGATATTCATATCCCCGCACTAAAATCACAAAGGGATCTGTTGTAAGTAGTATTATATTAACAAAGAATACATCACATAGGTTCACGCGCTTATAATAAACATTTATCCGTCAAATGTCTACCACTGCCGGAAAATCGAAGACAGTCATCGAGGCAGGGTCACTGCCAACAGAGCTCTTCGTGCAGTACAGAACAATGAACACTATGTATGTACTAGATATATACTACAACCAACATTTTCGGGTACTACTTTCATTGAAGTCTGTTGGATTTCAACTCACATAAAGCACTCTTCTTGTTTGATAAATGTGCGCTATCGCGCGATGTCCACCGAACCGATTCGGCACATATTTAATATGGCGTAGCTGCTTTAGTATATAACATCTCAATTAATGGATTTAAAAATAACCTATCACCTTCTTCTGTGTCTGTCTTATGATGACGTTAATAATGAAGATGGATCAATGTAGATCTTATTTTGAGTCTGATTTTGTAACTACAAATTAATCTTTCATAATTCCAGAATATTTTAACAAGGACTAACTAAAACTTAGTTGTAAAAGGAAAACAGAAAAGATGAAGACGAGCGAACTTTGTATTTAACTTGGTGCTACTTCAAATTTTTTTTACGTAATGAAAGTTAATTAACAATCTCATTTGATGGTAAGCGGCGATAAGGTCTAAGATGTTGAACGCACTAACTTTTAAAAGCCTCTATAAGTATAACTTATGATACACTCATCTGAAGGAATTTAATCTTTATTCTATATGTATAATAAAATTTATAATATTAGGGGCCTTTATAAACGCTAAAGAGTCGAAAACAATACTTATTAGAACTTATATCTATTTGTCTGCGCGTTTATACGCGTTAATCTCGGAACTGGCTTAAACGATTTAGATATGGTTTTTACCAATGTATTGCAATAAGAATCACTTAATATTTAAAACTCATTTCATTTCTATCCATGCATAAATAAAAAAGTTACAAATTAATATACTTCTAATTCACAGAACGAGAAAAACCCAGTCCTTAATCAATGCAGGTGCAATTTTGAAGCGTAACGCGTGGTTTGTCTGAAGCGAAACGTGGGCAGTTTAGTAGTTCATAATAATAAAATCTATTAATGATATATATTATATTAATATTAATCAGGTAATGATTGCCGGCCATTTTTCAAATATCTAACACTATTTACTTACTTTACCTAATAAATACAATAATTAAGTAGCTATTTGGCGACAATCTTCGACCATTAAGACCAATGCAATATAATTATTTCCTCATCATTCAAATGAATTAACATGGTATGCTATTTTGCTTCACTGCAGTTTACCGGACGCGTTGGTAGACAACCCAAGTATATGAAGTTTTGGAGTCATCCACCGGCCTCGGATATGATTTATAGGCTGGTATAGAACTGTCAGATCGTTAAAAATTAGGACCGATGGCTCAATGTGCCCTCCGAAGTACGGAATTGCTCACGAAATTTTGCCACAACGGTCATCCATCCAAGTACCTATCTCATCCGAAATTACTTATCTCCGTTGATTACTTACCTTCGCCACAGGTCCGGCAACCAACGCTTTTACTCAACAATTACAAGGAGAGAAATCCAAATGATTTAAAACTACTTATAAATATTACTATGGAGTACCTATCTAATCCATTTCATTTTTAAGTAATTTTAATAAAAAATATTTTTGATTTCCATCTCATAAGCGATAATAGAATTGACGACCCCTTGACGTAGTTGCTAGTAAATTTGCCTGCCGAGCAAATGGACCCAAGTTTGATGCCCAGCCGGGCTAGATATTTATGTGACATGTCATGGTTTGTGAGAGGTATTCCAGCGCGAGAGTGTTAGTCTGTGATAATAATAATAATAAATAATAGATAATAAACGTTCACACATTCACACCCCCGCACTAGGATTCCCTGTGTTGCGGGTGGCATGGACATACACAATTATCACATCACAAACACCCATGACCCGAGAACAAACATTTATCTGTCACATAAATATCTGCCCTGGCCGGGAACCGAACCCGGGACCCCACGCTCGGCAGGCAGAGTCACTACCAACTGGGCTACGGGGTCGTCAAACATCTTTATAGACAAATTAAGCTAAAAATTCGATATGGGACGAAACATTTCTTAACAAGAATTGCCTTCAATAATATAATAACATAGTTGAATAGAGTAAGATATATTATTCTATATTCTTGCTATAACTTCTGAACTTTTACAACGTAGCGACCGTCCTAAATGACCCATGAGCCAAGTCGACGTATATAATGGCAAAGGTGTGGCAACTGAAAAGGTCGTCCACCCAACTAGTATGAAGATTTGAGTAGACACATTATTAAGGAGTGTTCGTTTCGTCCGAATGAAATGTTGAAATAAAATTAAATGATAATAGCCTCTTTTATTTATAATTACAAGGTGTTTCTTTGACCTTTGAGTTCAAGCCAACCTCCCCTTCTCCTGGTGCAACCTGTCAAATAATAAACGAGGCTATTGGTATTGGTCCTTCCTGTTAGACAATACTGTTAGTGAGTGTTACTCGTCTTGCTAGCAATTACCCTTCTCCTAGAATTAAGTGATATACTATTTACGTCAACCAATCCCATTTTGTCAGGCAAAACGTCGGTGACACTGTTGGTACCGTACTTACTATCAGATGACAGATTCCTACATCGTATTAATATATAAAAATATTAAAGCATCATCAGGAGTGCTTGACAATGCTTTACTTAATGTACTGTACCTGAGCAACATTGAAGTTGAAGAGTTGGACCTCAAAGTATATAATCCGGAACATATTGACAATATGGCTGATTGGTATCCATACCGATAATGTAAGTCACGTGGTTAATGCATTATCAGGACATAGATGTTAGTCTCTTTCCTATAATAATTATGTAATATAAATATTTGTCTGACATCAATTTAAAATCTGAATAATCACGGTGAACTGGTATAGCTTAGATACAGTGCTCTTGCATCATCAGTACAGAAAAGTAAATACGGAAAAACGAACTATATAATTGATATGTACATTATGCTTAAGATAATAAGATATAATCGACTTAAATATATTTAACTTAACTTAGGTCAATATTATACATAAATTTAAGTAATCAGTACCTTTATTCGTAGTCTAGCTTAGTTTTAGAATAACCAAAACCTTAGAATAAATTTGTCTTCGTATATTAAATTTAAAGGCATTTCTATTTTGTTAGTTTCACTTAATCTAAGAGAACATTCGCCATTTAACTTGACTAACATAACAAAACTAAAGTTAATAGGCTATATAAAGTATAGCACATAACCAAACTAAGGATCATATATTGTATACTTGTGAAGTGTGAATGTACGCAATGGGATATAAAGCGTTGAGGCTTATTTATCATGAGTTGAGTTGTTAAGTAATCTGGCATGGAATGGAAACGTAATCCTTCTTGAGGTCAAAGACGTCCCCGGCCGCGACGAGATCTTTATTAATATATGTCACGTTGACGAGTTCCTTTGTCACAATGTAGGTGCGAGCTTATCTTTGAATATGATAAGACGATAATAATTACCTCATTTGAGACTTATTTTTGATACGTTCATGTATGGTTACACTTAATTTTCTATTGGCTTAAAAAACATATTATGTAGCAGTATTTAGGATCACCATGACATGTTTATATATTTGCGTTTAATTTTAATTGAAGTTACAATTTATATGTTTTGTAGCAATGTCTAGTTAATTGTGACGAATTATTTTACGATTTAAAATATGTTAGGTATTTACATTGTTCACCTGTTTATTATGAAAGTATATCTAAACTAACGATACCAGAAAATAGCTACAAAATATAGAATATTCATTAGTTTTTAAACAATGAATATTCAATTTTACAAACGTACATTTTAAGTGATTTTTTTAAGTAATAAATTTAAGTAGTTTGAGTAAAGTAAATGTTTAAGTTAAAAGGTTTAAGTAATTTTGATTTGGACGACTACGAGTAGGTGAGTAAAAAAAGTATTATTAAAATCATACATTGAAATACGTACATTTACACATAATGCCAAAAATTTAAGCATAATGACAAACAAAACAAAAAAAAACAAAATGAAAATAAACAGGTTTTTTTTTAAGTTATCACCAGTTATAAACTTGTTTTAATTTTTTTGAATGCGTATTTCGTTTTGTGGAAATTCTAAACGATTATACCCTGAATAACAATCCCAATAAAGTCTTTATGTACCACAGTACGGTAGCATACAACGGTAAAGGACACATGAACAGTGTTCATAGCCTCGCAGGCATTTACGATGCTGCAGATGGTCGTTGTCAGCTATCAATGGAGCGGCTGTTAAGCATTACGGTTGCTGCGAGCATCAATTAAGGCGGAGGCAATTTTCATTCATACAGCCATTGGATTGATACTAAATGTGCTACGAAATCGATCGCTTTAGTGATGTTGGGGTTTATTGAGAATTTGGTTTAAATTTTTATTGTATTTAATGTGAATCACTTTATCACAGTGTTTTAACCATAAATTGCCATATAGAGTTCCGTATATGCAATGAAAAAACATAAAATTAACGTATCGGTCGCTCATTTTGATTGTCTCCGATACAGAACACGATTTTTGTTGAATCTTCTATAAAAAAGGCGAAAATCGTCGATCCAATAAAGTATGTACGTACGTAAACGAATTATGTTACCGGGAGCTGTTTGAGGGGTAAATTAGAAAATTAAAAAATCAACTACTTTTACTTATTATAACATATGACTGAAATTATAATTTAAAATTTCGGAAAAAGATTATGTTATGGCACACTCAAAAAATCTATCAATTAAAAGTGATTTGCTATTATGTAACTGTTCGCGAACTTTGTCTTTTTACAAGCTTTTTATCAACTTGCAATGCGTATGTATGTTTGTCCGGGTGGAATCTTGCAACTGAATTTTAAATCAGTTATCTTTAACCGATTCAGATTGAGCTGAAATTCGGTATAGTTACAGGCTTACTTTGGACGACAATGCATACTTAGCTATGTGACGTCATTCTAATTCCAATATGGCGGATCATCCAAGATGGCGGACAAATTATTTTTTCTGCACTATCACAGTATGGGTTTCAAATGAAAGGGATTGTTGAAGAGAACACGAAAAATAATACAACGTCACATTAAATCCTCATAAAGGCTCATAGCTCTTCGCTGCAGGTCAAGCATACGTGGCCTTAAGTTGGGTCAAATCGTTAGAAGGTCTAATTATTGAAGAATTAATTGTACTAAATTAACAGGCAAACGATCATGTAGCAACGACGCAATAAATGAAATGCACAGACTTAGGAACATTCCCAATCATAACTAAAAAATAAAAATAAATGAATTGTAATTTTTTTTTTAAAAACAAGCTTTCATTTAATTGCCTTAAAAATAAGAAAATAAACTTTAAATTAAATCAAACCAATCAATTTAGTACGTGTATTACACAATTTATTAAATGATATGAAAGTTTGTCGCGAGATTTACCTGTGTTTGTGATTTACTAGTCTTGCTTGACATACTTATCATAAGTAATTCTATGAAGGAAAATGTTTCCTATAAAATATTCAAATCTCGTGACATTTAATAAATTTAGTAATACACATACTAAATTGATTGGTTTGATTTAATTTTAAGTTTATTTTACAATGTCTATTTTTGTATTAACTCGCTTTTTTGTATGTCTGTGCGGGTGGAATTTTGTAATTGGTTTTAAACTAACTTCCCATTGAGCTAGATACTTAAAATTTGGACCATAGATCAGAAGTGGATGACGATGCATGAAAATATGAAAAAATAAGAAGAATAATAAAATATAAATAAGAAAAAAATATACAATTTAGTCCGTTATAAAAACATGGTATATCTTTTTAAATACGTAATTATTTTATTAAATCTAGTTCTATTTCAATCTCTCCTGCTTATTAGATTGATTATTGGACAACGAGCGGTAACACGATAAATAACTAGAAGCGGAGTTGGAACTTGACGTCGTTTGTCTTATGGGTGCCGCGGTGGTATTAGTGGCTTTAGAGTAGGATTATATGAGTGCTCTAAGTAATAGTAGGGTAATTAAGAGGCAACATTTCTCTTACTATGAATTAAGAAACAAAATATTTTAAGAGAGACACCATATTGGTATTGTTGGTTAAATGTTGGATATTAATGTTGGTAAAAAAAAATTTTTATTCAAAATCATGGAGTTTCATCGCTGCAATTTATACAGAACTATGAATTAGTTTGTAAGAATCAAATATATTTAAATACAAAATGTTATCTACAATTAAAATTATATTTATATATATTGAATTTGAACGGCAAATTTTTCCTTTATTGCTAATAATAATTTGTAGTACATATAATTTTGAAACGTTAAATATGCATATAGAACTCGAACTGGGGACCCTGTATAGTATGACACAATAAGCCCATTGAACAGTTACGCTTATTCACTTCTTTACAAGAACTCATTATTCATACTTGACACATGAATAGATCTCATTTGTTGCAAAATCTCGAGCTATTTACGGCTCTCCTACACTGGGCTGCTTGATTTGGACGTGACAACTAGATAGCTTGAATAAGGTAATGTTATCGAATCTCCTCTGAGCAAATTGTACACTAGAATTTCGCCTTAGTTATGAATTAGTATTTTCATTAAATTCATTTGCTTAAAATTATATGAACAGATATTCCTCCTAATGTCTAGTAGACCAGATAATTTTTTTTCTAATATCATAATACTACCAACTATACTTAGTACATTTGCATCCATCAAACTTCGTACGTATCCATATAATTTTATTAGGTGTGTTCCATCTGAACATGTGGGATCGAAAAATATAATTTTCTACAATTAGAAAGAAAAAAAGAAAGAAAACATTTATTCCGTCATAAGGACTTAAACTAATCGATACATTTCTAGTACAATTCGTAAAAGGTAATCGCTTAAAGAGTCTACCGCCAAATGTATACCATAAATTGTTTTTAACTAAATAATTTACCGACGTTCAAAACCAAAAAGAAAACTACGATGTATGTACATACCTACTCGTAGATTAACAATATGATGTGATTTTCCTTGACCTAAGTGATAAAAAATGTTGGAGCGTACATTATTCAAACGGAGACCTGATGAATGCAATATATTAAGCGATTAAGAACCCAAGTTTACGATGGATCACCAGATATAGAAAGTTTATATTGCTTCCAAACAATAATAGCCCAATGCGGTCGAACTAAACTTAGACAACAAAGTCGAAGAGTCGAGACACAAACACTAGATACAATGTGTTTACAGAACAACAATTCTCAGTGCGATTGCTACTTCTGGAGCGTTTTGTAATGCAGCCATCCAGATGTCAGGTCCGAGTGGACTCGCCGCACAGTGGCTGAGAGGCGGACGATAAACCGACTGAGCTTGCAGTAAATGTGAACTAGATCTGTCTGTCTTGTTACTGTAGTTATTTTATTTCAGCAAATTGTGATCTGAATGATTAATAAAAATAAAATGTATACAACGTAAAATTGCAACAAAAAAGGTATTTCGAATCTATAAAATATTATAATCCTGTAGGTTTTAAAATTTCATTAATTTGTTGTTAAGTGACTACAGATTTTGTAATGTGTCTAGTTTCCAGAGGGCTTTCAACACGTCCTGAAGATGACAGTTTTGCCGTTCCAATTTAGATTCTCGTATGACGCAGAATCGTAGCTAATCGTATATAGCCACACATCGGAAGTAATAACTAGATCTAATATTCTTATAAGTATGTACTGCTGTGCTCAGTCAAAATAGGTTACCTATGTCCGTTTTGAGATTGAATATCGGATGGAATTAGTAACACACTCAAAATATAACAGTGGTCCTGTTTGTTTAGTTCAGATATAGAAAAAGTAACAGTTATACAATATACCGCTTCCATTTCTACTGGCAACGCTTCGGTGATGCCTTTAGTGATGTCTGAGAACCGGTTATGGTTTGCTGACTAGTTACACGAAAAAGAAAGTGTTGCAGTAAAAAAATAATAATGTAAGAATACGTTCATACGTTACGATTAAAAAGCATCTTTTTTTAAACTTTACCGGTTAGTTAAATTTAGAGACTGCAATGAAAATTTCGCTCGCTGTGTATCCTTAGAGAAGCTGAAATAAAACCAGCCTTTTTAAAGGTAATCATGTGCGATAATCAGCTTAGAAAGGGCCCGAATGGTATAGAATAGAATAGAATAATGGTCAAGAACATTTCAATCAAAAGAAAGTTATATAAATCATTTAGACTCATGACAGGGCTAATAAAAATTCAACAGCTATTACGACATGTTACATTAAATTGGATGCCTAATTGTTAATATGAGATCAAAAAGAATCCTGTGCAAACCTCGTACCGAGGTTTTACGAAAAATTAATTTATCTGTCTCCAACTAAAGATACTCTAAAGCAACAGAGGCAACATAACTGGTCGGTGTGAAGCACAAAATTGAGTAACTAAAACAGACGAGACCTAGATATTTATGTGTCAAGAGCCTCAACTGCTACTCGGCCTTGGGCTGAGATTGCACAGACCTCAGAAGAGAGAAAATTTATTTTGAGATAGAATCACATTTTTTTATTCAAGACTGGATTTTGCCAGAGGTTTCGTTTGCAAGTTAGTAATCTCAGTCCAGAGGCGTCCTGTCCAAATTGACTATCAAACAAAATAACTTTACAGATAATGAAAATCATCTTAAAATTTTATTCAG
Organism: Megathymus violae; assembly: GCA_003671415.1. NCBI lineage: Eukaryota > Metazoa > Arthropoda > Insecta > Lepidoptera > Hesperiidae > Megathymus > Megathymus violae. The sequence goes on along the minus strand of PDGT01000105.1, from coordinate 863,398 downwards.
TACAATTCTGTTCTGTTTATTATTAATGTTTATTATTATATTAAGAACAAGCAAACTGCCCTCACTTCGCTTCAGGAAAACTACGCCTTACATTATTTTAAATTAATTTTTATTTATGGACGGATTGCTATGAAACAAACTTTAAGTATAAAATGACGCTTACTGCAATACACGAGTGAAATCCAGAACGAAATCGGTTAAGCCGTTTCCGACATTAGCTGGAACAAACGCACAGACACACAGACTAAAATCCTAACAACTATTGATTTGGATTCTATTACGTTAATAAAGGTCCGTAATAATTTTTTTCTCATATACCGTTCATGTACAGAAAGCGAACAGTTAGAATTTGATTATTAGTATAGATTGTAGAAAAAAATGGATTTAATGATGTCCCTCCATCTTAGGGAAAAGTATTTTTATTATCATTGATATTATACAGTTATATTAAATTTGTAATTGTACAAGTAATTTCTCTGACTATGCTTCATAAGTAGTAAGTAATTGAACCCATTTATAAAACTTTTTTATGAATCACTTTACAAATAAAAAATGCACAAAAAAATCTATGCAGTAGTTTCAAAAACTTGCGTTCGACCAAACGACTTACATGTAAGTCTAATGAACAGAAAATGTTAGCAGTTACTTGTCAGGCCATCATTATTAAACTTATATGAAAAAAGCTGGAGCCTTATATCACTTTAGTACTTGAATATTTTAATTCATCTCAATACAACAATGATATGCTAAGTATCATTTCAACCCTCAACCCAAGCTTATGTCCATAAAAATCCTATTTTCTATTGTAAACTCACCCTTGGAACTCTTAGTGCTCGTGCTTTGCAAAGTCTAAATCTATCCGGTGTCAAGTACCCCTATCGAGAGACTGCCACTTCGCTACTGACATTAAACTGGCTGTGGCAGGGCGTGTGGCTCAAGCGATTCACTGATAGCGTTGAAAATTATTTTTGTCAGATGTACATATCGTGTTGTATGTAATAATAATGAGCAGTAATATATTATTATTTCGAAGTTAAAATAATACTGAGTTGATAATTTAAGTGTAGTTAATTGTTATATTCAACTTCTAACGCCTACTGATTTGCACGTCACCGTCAGGGTTTCCTTGTAAAACATCACAGGCATCAAGTCTGGCTTTTCTAAAAGCAATATGGGGTAAATAAATAAACACGGATAAAAACAAAGGCTTAGAGCATTCTGTCAATCAACCTCCGGGCAGATACGTACAACGAAGGTAAAACAACGATGGCTTTGTAAAAAGAAAAGTACAGTTTGACGTTTATAATACCTTTTTGCGTTCCGTAAATCTGGTGAAAATTTAAAAACCTACTATGATTGTTCGTACCTCTCTATCATATCCGTTTCCGGACCCATTGGACGGAAGATTATAGCCTCTTTCGTAGTACAGCATGATGTATAAGTAGGAAAGTTTGGCTTAGAATCAAGAATGGATAGAGCCAATGACACTCTGAAGTATTTAACAGCGAACGCGATTATATAACAAACATTTGGACCAACTCCTGCACGTACCCTCTCAAGCATGAAGTATTAATTTACGGCACTTAATGATCACCCATTCAACTTCCAAACGTGTCTGTTGTAGATTAAATAGGTCGATCATTTGCAATTGACACAAGTTGTAGCTATGAGTATTTTTTAGTTGTATAATATTTAGGACTAGCTGTGCCCGCGATTTCGTCTGCGTGGAATTTAACAAAAAAGGAATTTAGTAGAAATAAAAGTAGCCTAAGTTACTCCTTTATTACATCAACTACCTGCCAGTGAAAGTCCCGTCAATATCGGTCCAGCCGTTTCAGATATTAGCCGGAATAAACAGACAGACAGACAGACATAAATTGTAAAAAATGTTATTTCGGTATATGTACCGTATATACGTTCATATGCATGTAATAAAAAGCGGCTATTTTAATATTACAAACAAACACTCAAATTTTATTTATTAGTATAGATGTGTTGCTAAAGAATACAAATCCTATGCTTGTAAAAGGATTTTAAGTGACTTTCCATGAATCAAAGCCTAGTTGCCATGCTTGACCTGAACCATGTCGACAAATGGACAGAACAGCGATAACTGATCTCTCCTATTGAAAACGGCTGGGCTTCTAATCTGATTACTTTAATTCTAATAAAAACTGTATGCTATTAAGGTTTTAATTTCTTGGCTATTAAGTGTGTTTTATTAACCTGACCAGTATCGAGAAATCTGAAATAACATACAAAGGACCGTCTGAGAAACAAGCCTTTTTACATGCAACCAATTTTGGAACGGCAATTTTTTTATCAAGTGATACAGTGATAAAGTTGACTAATTTCTAGATAAATAAAAGCAACCATCGTGTCATAGTAGCACTCCCGAGAGACTCGTATGTAGATTGAGATAATAGCTGGCCCCTTGTGAGTAAAGGGTATAAACGATTGCTCGATAAATTTTCTGGATATTGATTAAATTCTGACCATTTTCTTTTTTTTAATATTGAAAAGCCCAAACGGTTTTACACCGGCTACTACATCTTATGAGATATCGATGACATGGGATGTATATCAATATCTATCAATATCAACGACTTCAAAAGATTGCCGGAATATTATAAAAAATAATAATATTATTTTTAATGAACACACAATTTATTATATTCACATATATACCGAAATATAAGATTGTTTTAACATAGTTACCTTACGGTGGAATAAGCGAGTGTGATGATGGTTTTACTCCAAGGCCTTCTAAATATTTTTTATTTAATTAGAAAAACATGATAAAGTTTCCTTCGAACTGTTTATACTCACTCTCTCTCAGACTCAGGTTAAGCTTCCTTTATTTTGTATAATTGATGGTTTTTACTATTTTCAATTATGAAATTTGATACTAATAGATTTGTTTAATATATGGAAAAAAAGAAAGATAGCAATAAAAGTTAGGTACAAATTATGATTGCAGAGAGGTAATCTTGACTAAGGTTATTAATAACAAGAGAAAAGCGAAATTAGTGGATTAAAAAAAAGAAAACAAAGCCAGCTAATGCCGGCTGTCGTGTTGAGCGCGATCTCAAGAGAGCACTAGAGTTTCGGTGAATTTACGCCTCTACGTTTGATATAAACGAGGGCAAGGAAGAATACAGATTATTCAATACGAAAATAAATCACTTTTACGAGGAAATGAAATACTAAGATATATGCCAATTCTTTTGTACTGGTATCAGCTGAATTGCAAAATATGCCATCGTATTTTAATATCGGGTTTAGCAATCTATTCATTTTATATTGAATAGCTGACAAACAGCGAAATAAGCCGATTATAATACATGTATGATGAGCAAAACGCTCTTGAGTTCTTAAATATTTCCTAATACATTGTAAAAGAAAATGCCATGGAATAAATCTGTCCCACTAAAAAAAACTTTATTGACAACAGATTTTCGAGAAAACGATCTTTTCAGAAACTCGAATAGCTTTAATTTTAATCCGAATAGACATTCAATTCATTTTAGCGTGAAGTAACGTTGCGGTATGGAAAGTTCTAAATGCCTCAGGGTTTTAAGTATAGATGAGTGACTTGAAAAATAAGGAATGCCTTTAGAAAACCTTTTTAAGAACAACCCTAGCGGCAGCAAGACAGAGAAAGCCGTGGTGAAAGAAAATAAAACCTCGTCGAAGAACAAGAGTAGATTCTTTTGTTTCATTTCTTGCTTTATATTTTTATTTTTCCGACATACATTTAATCATTTAATCATTTAATCGTTTTCATTCATAAAACAATCTTTAAAAAAAATTTAACTGAGTTCAAAAAGAAAAACTATAAAATTGCACTAAAAGCAAAAATAAATTTAAATAAAATCTGTACCAGATAGTTGGTAGAAATGCTGGGTTCAGTGCGGTATCGTAAGAGGCGATTAAAAAGGGACTTGCGGGGTTGTGGGCAGCTCGGGTGGGAGCTCGAATTGTCCAGTCAGCTACCTCGAGAAGGACGACGGTAAGCGTGGCCTCGTATCGCCATAAACACCAGAAGGTGCGGGATGAGCGGAGGTTTATCACGAGCAGAGCCCGATGAGGCACGCGTTCAGAACTGCGGTTGCGTTCCGTTGGAGATCCCGGAGTCCTGTACGTAGCGCTGAGGAAAGCCACCGCGAGGGGAGGGGGATTGTGCGGTAAAAATCCACGTAACCCGGAGTCACTCCAGGTACCTTTAGACAGCTTCCGCCCTATAAAAAAAAGGTTCAATCCCGCCACATCGCACTATGTTATGAGTATTATATTCCGTTTTAAGTCGCTAAGTATTATTGTGTTTGGCACCGACTTCGATCATTTCAATGTAAGGTATATGTAGTGCATATAATAATATTTTATTTAAATTTATTTTTCACTTTTTAGTACAATTTTATAGTTTTTCTTTTTGAAGACAGATATATTTTTTAAAACGCATTTTACTTTTTTAATTTTTAGGGTAAATAGTCTAACATAATAAGTATGGTATTATAAAATCTACCGGGATGAGTAGACCACACATTTGATTATAAGTGCCACGTCCGCCCAAGATACAACTAAGTAGTTTCTATTGATCAATCTGTGTTATACCCTAGTCGTAGTAATTAAGCAGTGCTGTTGCTTTCATCATCAGTTCAGCAACATGAAATGACGGCGTCTCAACGTAATCACTTCAATGATAGCCTTGTAATGTAACCGATACTGAAATAAAGAATTCAAAACACGGTAAAATTATTTCGACCATGACCGTTGAGATGGCCAATTGGACTGGTTTTACAATGTCAATGTCATCACAGCAAATATCTTTAAATTCTTCGTAAACAACGGAGATATTTATGACTGTACTTACATATGAAATACTTACACACAAATATAGGACCTCCTCTTCTTTGAAGCCGATAAAAATTTTGTAAAAGTAAATGCGAGAGACTGCACCATGTTCATTGTCGTATAAATGGTTTATTACTCCTGGCTGCTATTTTAACTTGTTAACGTTAATTGGAACAATAATGCGCACATAGCGATATATTTACAGTTCGACGGACAACTTTTGCATTCTAGTATACTTTTTCAAGACTAAATTGTAGATGCATAATTCAGTCGTATCTCCTCTATAAACTACTAAATCTGCAAGTTTTCGAGTATAGCTTATTTACGACTTGCAAAAGTTCAGGTTCCACATTCGGTGCAACGTTTAATGCAATTTGTGTACAAGCGACACGACACGATTCACAAATTTCAATCTAGAAGATGTCTGGAGAAATAGTTTTCTGTTTTATATGAAACTACTTCATTATATCCAGACGAATGCTTATTCTTCAGTGAGATGCAGGTCGTGTTAAATTGTTCCTGAAACACTACTAATTATAAAGTCATTTCAACCCGAAAGTTTCATACGAAGTTTCATGCGAAGTCGAGTTAATTAATTTGGTATTGTGGCGTTCATAGGCAACTTACTTTGGCATGTCACTTCCATGTACAAGACTTCCTGGGCCTGCATAGGCTTTTTACGAAATCGTAGAGTAAGGTTTGGATTTTATAACACTTGAATATTTTTAATGGTTATAGCCGGCAAACGGCCTACGTAATGATAGGTAATTGCCATAATTTATATACATCCGTAATACCAAAGAAGATACCGACGCGTTCTTGGCCATTAAGGTACTTGCTCATTAACCGACTCTCCGTCATTGTAATCGAAATACGTCAAAAACTTTTACGATTGACTTTAAATAGCCAATGGCCAATGAAAAAATTTACTGCCATGCACTGCATCGGAATTTCTTGCTTGCTTATCTGCTCTTAAATTCCAAAAAATATACTTTTGACTGTGTATTATGCAGCTATAATAAACATGACAACGTACCTATTACTGTTAAAATATATAATTCGCAACGTTTATATAAAACATGTTACAAAACTGTAATCATTGTAATCATAGTGAAAATTGTACTATGAAAAATCGAATTTATGCTCTTTGAGTACATAAAATAAATTGTTTTAAAAGTGAAACGTGGAAATAGAATATATTTCGCATTGGCGTCGTGTATAATGAATAAACGAACCATATCGGTCGCTGACGCGATACTCAGCGCTGCGATTGCGTCATCCAACTGTCTATTGTCAAATAAAATCCGCTGGAAAAAAATGGATTTTTACGGAAATTTACGGATTTTTATACACGCTATTTTGAATCGTAACATTGCTGATTGCAGTATAGAATATTAGGATTCTGAAACGTTTCTATATGGCAATGTGTCAGCAATTTAATTGCATTGTTAAGTAATTAAATACGTCATAGGAAAACGTAATGTGGGAGGTTGTATTTCATGTTGTTAAATTAAATAAGAACTTTTAACGGTGGTGAACATATTGTAATCTTAGTTACTTGTTAGCCACACAGGAAACCGTGGTTTAGTTTTAAATAGATGACGTAACTATATTTTTGAAGTCGATGAAAGTTATGTGCCTATTTCAATTTGTAATCATTTGTTAGTGTACACGAAAATGTATTGAAACAACCTGCAACTATGGTTCTTAAAGGTATTTTAAAGACTGTAATCTCGATTGTGTCTGTCATCCCAAATTTGCCCAAAAACTTATTCTGGCCCAATCCTCGATCCTTTGATTTATGATGATGAAAAAAACCATCACGATAAAGACCATAATGATCTTAAGGATGTTATTCTCTAGGACTTAAAACAACAGTTTCATTATTATGTACAAAACTAGCCCATTGAGATAAAATTTTTAGGTATTATAAATGAGCATCATAATCATGAATTAGGGAGGCTCCATTGTCACAATCTTACTATGTAGATACTTAAGATTATATAAAACAGTAGAATCCGTTGTGATCAATCACACAGCACAAATCCTTACCCGTTAAGAAACTAGGTACTTTTCAGCAAGGTACGGAGATATTTCCGCATGCAATGCGTCTTCATCACCTCGCTACGGCAATGATAACTTATTTGTCTATCTTAGGTCTCGTGTTCTGATATTATATAAACTGGATGCATAGACTTAGCTAGTGATTTATCAAACAATTTTATTGCTTTGGTAGTAGTATATGAAGTTAAGGATAAAAGAAGTCTAACGAGATGTTTTTGTTATTACGAGTATACTCATATTCAAAAAGTTATAAAATATAATTAGATTAATTGAAAAAAAAAAATTTAAAACTACATATTTTTAACTATACCACAGCATCTGCAAAATATAATTTAACCCTCAACCCTAAATATGTTTCATTACAAATAAGTAGGTACTAGAATAAGTAAACAAATGCAACGATTTCAATATTCATTAAGTATTAACGGCAATGTAGTGACACATTTAGCGACACTGTGATTAGATAGAGAAAGAGTTAAGAGAACTTGTAAAATAATTTTTTTAAGTTGAAGTTTGTCAATTCATTTTTTATTTTTTACAATTTGATAACATAAAGGCTTCGAAAATAGCTGTGAAAACGTTATGCAAGTTGATCGTTTGCTTGTAAAATTGTTGTTCGAAAGCATACGGAAATGATATATTCATGGAAGTGTAAATTGAGAGAAATGAAGAGTGAGAAATGTATGTAACTTAAAAATTTATTGCAGTAGCAAATTTACTATATACGGGGACAAGGCTTAATGCAACTGAACCGTATAACTACAATGATTTACGAAGTAAAGCCGGAGTTCCTCGTGGTCGGAAATGACGATATCATATTTATGATACGTATCCATACTGCCTGAACAGTGGAGTTGAAAGCTTTTAGTCATTTTCAGACATGATTTGGTATCATTTAATTGTAAATATTCATTCTAAAAGTAAATCTTTATAGTTAAAATATATTTATGTGTTAATTTAATTAGCTAACTTTTACCCTCATATGTAATAAATAAGATAAGTAAATAAGTCATATATTTAATTGTAGTGCCTTACAGTTTGAGCGCGGTGGAGTCCCCGGGATCCGGGAACCGGAATCACTTAAAGGTTCGACCCTTGTAAAGTGAACAATTATTTTTTTTACTTTTTTTCGTACCGTTTATTACAATGTTTTTGGGTATTGTGTTGTAAAAGGATTTACTTTTGTCAATCCATAGCGAGGTAAAGATGTTATTAAAGATTTCGTAGAGAAATTAGGAATGAAAAGAAATCTATTCAAGCATACACTGAACGGAATTTTTATTTGAACAATTGAATTTTTTTTTTATTTAAATTAGTAGAAAATCGTTTATTTTATTTGATACTAGCGGCCCCCTTCAGCTTAGTTTGTGTTGTACAATTAATTATATATATATGACATAATATATATGTCGTATAAAAACTTAGATGCATACTTTTAATAAGACTGAAGATCGATTTACGGTTGGTTTTAAATCTCCACGGATTTCATTGGCCTTAATTCCAATTTGATTTCCGACTTTTACTTCTACAATCATAAAAACGGACATCGTAAACTTATTAACGAGAGTGGCTTACTAGTTGCCCTAAATCCATATACCGAAACAATTGATAATAGTTTTTTATTTATTTGAAGGCGCGTCGGTAGCGCCATCTACTTAAAAATAGCAGATTCTATCTTAGACAGCATTGTTTAAGAACTCTTTGGATGAGAGTGGCGTATTTGACGCAACTCTAGCAAAAAGTCAGGGCGGTTGAGCGGCGATCGGGACTCGGCTGTTTTTGGTGGATGAAAAAAGGAGGGAGGCGCCGTGACCCAGCCAACTAATGGATTACATACGTTCATAATTTGAATTCAAGTTGATGAATCTTGATGATGCAGGTTCCCACGTGCCTTTATATTTATAAACTATTATTTTATAAACTTTCTATATTTCCGACATGCGCCTTAGAGTTTCTCGTAAATGACTCTTATCTATTGCAAAAGTTACATGAAAGTCTGTACAGTATTTTTTCACATTATCATGTTCGACAGACAAATATTTTGTTTTATACTATATAGTAATTATATGTTTTGATATGTTACTATATAGATACAAAAAAATTAGCTCTTTAGTGAAAATCACATAAAGGTTGTATTTCATATTTCGATATTCAAACGTATTAGGTATTCAATATTCATAAACCAAAGTATAGAGTTTGCCTTTGTAGAGAAGACGGTGATATAATGTCGCTGTCATTTTGTACGTGCTTCCAGTACAGTATATTACAACTACAAATGTATACATCGCCCGTATCGAACCATGTTATCGCATTGGTACCTATCATTTGTTGTTCGACGACCTTGCAACCACGGGTGACTCTGTTGGTAGCCAAGACCGAGGCGGGGAACGAGGCATTTGACTACGCAAACATAAATTTATTGACAACTTTAAAAACATATCTTGTTGTTGTTTTTAGAGAAGGGTAATATCAGGTTTTTGGGACACCTTTTTATCTATCGCTACAATCGTTCGCATAAAACTGCATGGTGTTGCTGCCTCAAAAAATGAAGGGATTTAAGAAGCGTCTGGCTGTGTGTAGCAAGCCCACCAGCCGGTTTGATTTGAAGTCCAGGATGCATGGAGTGTTTAACGCTTCTTATTGGAATATTTAAAAAAATTGGACGGATTTTTTATAAATACTTGGTATATATTTGTGTATATTTTACACACTCAGATTACGCAAAAACAAATGCGCTAAATTTAACTATGTGTACTTCTTGTCTCAATCGGTGAGACGCGGATAAAGAAGTGTTTACTGTGCGAGGTAAAGCGACGTATTTTGTTTGGTAAATAATATCTTTGAAGTTCCTAACCGTTTAGCATACGCAAAGCGCTATGCTTTATTTTTTCCATTACCTAGTCGTTCGGTGTGCCGTCAGCTTGCTTTCACATCTAACTCAAGACTCGAGAGGAAATTTAAAACAGGATCTTTAAACTTGAATAACGTTTCTTCAATTTGTACTTCACAAAGTATTACAAAGTATCCTTTAATTTTATGTTAAGTAGTTATAGAAAATGTGTTTTATTTTTAGTATTATCTAGCGCTTTTTCTTTGTATTTATTCACCGTTTACAAGTTGTTGTAATACATATAGATAGATAGATAGATAAATTCTTTATTTCTAATTATATCTATATTCATATGTATATCTATCTGTTTCATCTTTTCATACGTAATTGTTCAACTATTTTTTTTTGATTATTTTCTAATTATGTGGTAAATGCATACATAAACTCTATGAATTATTATTTTGATATTTCAAATCCTAGAAAATAATAGCGCGAAAATGATTTCGACGTTAATCTATTATCCTATAAGATTTATCTTATAAAAAAACGGCGGGAAATTATAAACATTATTATATTCTATTTTTAGGTACTTATATATTACCCGTAGTCTTGTAACGTAAACATATTTTTATAAAATTTTTAGATGGTGTAATACATTTGTGATTAAGTTATCTATTTGTTAATCAATTTTTCTGTATTTTTCATCCAACAGACGAAAAAAGTTGTGTATGCCAAATGAACTTACACCCAAGTCATCTTAATATTAACATTCTGCTTCCTCATTAAATAACTCTTAAAATAAAATAAAGTAAAATAATCAAATAAAGTAGTATAATTATACTTTAATAAATAATAGTATTGAAGACTTACTAAGTAATTCTTTAGCTGTTGTTTTAAATGGGTCATCGAGGAGAGCTCATCGACTGAAGTCTGCGAAGTGCTCTCGATCAGACGACATCGACTTCGCTCACGCTATTGCCAATAAAAGCCTTTCGTCTTAGGGCAAGGCCACATCAATGTACAGGAGTTTTTTCATAATTATTATAATAGGGTGCTCGTACGCTCGTAAAAGATGAAATATATATTACAACTTACTCACAAAATTACTTCACACCAAAAGACAACAATGGTATGGTTATCGATGTCAAAGATTTAATATTATGTATTTGTTGCGTGTCATTTCATTATTGTGGAGATTTGGTACATATATACGACAATGAAACCAATGCATTGACAAAAATAATGGATATGGCAACTTGACTGAAACGACAACTAAGTATATACATATTACCGATATTACTACAAGTATCTCAATACGATACAGAAACGAAATGCCAGTCGAGGGTTCGGCTGTTTGAATAAGAACTACATGTCTTCTTATAAAATGAATCTGTCAGGTGTCATCTGTCAAATATTTCTTCCCGCCACCTCAGTTCCGCCTTTCTTGTAACTTAGTGCTGGTGGAGAATTGTATGATTATATAAAACAATAAAAACTTTAATTATTATAACTAACTTTAATTTTTAACAGATTTTTGTTTGAAATATCTCTATAATGGCATAAAGAATCCTTGTAAATATTTTTATGAAAATAAATAGGAATATAAGTAATGCCGTATTGGAAACGAATTATAATGTGTAATTTGATGAGTATAAGTGAATTTTCATAGTATTTTGGAAAGTAAAAATTATCAGCGCTATGCGGTATTTATTGGCAATTAATTGTCCATTATTCACGAGGTAAGAAAGTGACCGAATGGCCACGAGGGTGCGGTTTGTGGCTCGATGCGAAGTCGACTGCCTTTATATATACACCAGTTGGTTATCACACTATCTCCTCGGTGAATATACCATAATTTTAATTTTTTGTTTTACTTTTAAAAAATTATATATCTACAGAATACATGGTCGAGGTCAATTCTGCTCACCATCGTTTTGCCGGCATGTACTAGAAGCGTTCGTCAACTGTTTATAGTATAAATATTTTATGTACGTTTAAAAAAACATGTCTTTAAAGACTAGCTGATTGACGCATCATTGCAGATTCTATTCAAGCTGAAAACGTAAAATTTGGACAAGAAGTTCCTTTTATGGCGTAGGCTCACTAAGGGATGATTTTTTTTTTGATATTATACTCTTGAAGGGTTAAAATTTCGTTTGAAAATCCGCCGATTTAGAAGCAAACATTGTGAAAATTTGTTTGGCTTTATGAAGCACCTTGTTGTAATTGAAGCTGTAATTATTGCACAAAATTAAAATCTATTAAAATAAAATTATCAATGATATTATGTCTAAAAAAAGTGACAAAGTTAGTTAGTACCTTCCAGCTATACATCCACAAGCCCCGGTCTGAATAAGAAAATATGAAAATCCAGCTAAGTACTATGTTTTCTGTTTAATATTTGTTCAAGTCGTAGTAGTAAAGCTACTACTTTCTTAATTTTGGTAAATTTGAGTAACCATAGATCAAACATACAAAAAAATATTTTCTCGCAAAATAGCGCTCTTATAAAAAAAATTCAATCCACCCACTATTTAAAAAAAAAACATGCCTTTAAGAAGCCGGTGTTAAGTGCTAGGCTATAGTACTCTTGCGCAGCAAATTATGAGATTTCTAAAAAAAAGTATTTAGTGGATAGGACCATAACCTTCTGATGATATAAATCTAGACACCTAGGATATAGAAAGTAAAACGTTGTTTGGACGGAGAAAATTTTTATTACTACTAAATGACACAAGTCATTCTCTAAATTACATGTTGAATATCGAAGATTAACTAAAAAGTTTTCACAATGTTTCTTGAAAATAAATGAAATAATTAAAAGTTCTCACTCGTGAAAAGTCTGGGCCATAAGTTAGTATAATATGATAGTATCGGCCAAATACATTAATGTTACCAAACATGTAAACAGAAAAATTTGGAAAATAATTAGTCATAACCAATTGTTTTGTATACATTCGTAACTTCATTTTATTCTCAAAAATTTTTTTGTTTGCTAGTAATGGCGGAATTTCTTCCTGGTTTTGAAAAAAGTAAGAAGGCACTTCACAAAATGTGCTTTCAAGTGAAAACTCTATTAATTTGATTAATGTGTACCGTATTTTCTTCAATTTATAAAATCAAACATACAGGGATCATCGTTGCGATTTAAAAGGGGTTAAGACCTTAAGGCTCATTTTCACTAGTCAATAGGTCGATATACAGCATGTGGGAACTCCCCGCAGTGCGGGTGATGTAATGATTAATGAAAGTGAATTTCATCTGTCGATATAAAAGGAGGTCCTAGATCATACGTAATAGAAATATCTTGCATGCGGGTCGTGTCGACTCATCAACACGGTTCCCGCATGCGAGCACTATGGCACGCGTAGCTCAAGATATCCCGCAGCTTACATGCAGATACTATCGACCTTGATAATGAGCCATTAGATAGGAATTTTATTACATTTTGATACATTTATTCATACATTATTTGATACATTCACCGGATTCGTAACATATTCATGACAATTGTTTTAATCGAATAATTTATCAATTTTTATGTTATACCAAAGTTTTTAATTATCGCCAATACTAATCGATGTATCTAATTTTATTTCTGACTTTACTAGGCATGTAACTAAAGTAATTCAGCGATCCGCATGCATGCATACACAACAATATTTTAACGTTATGTTCAGGCATAATACTGAAATATGTGTTCACGCTTGAATGTTGAAAAATTATAAACTATCTACACCTGTATTCTGGGACGACCCAACGAAAGTTGGTGCTCGAATGGACTCTAACATTTAGGCTATAAACAACATATTCTTTTGGACGGATTAGTTGATAGCACTCGTGACAAAACGGTGTTCATCATTTTTACGTGTCCCCGTGAAACGGTTTCGGGGAATGCTATAAATTAGTAATTCGAAGTAAATTAGTCCGCAAGGGGCGTAAAAATAAAAATATCTTTTCATTTTCACATTCAGTTATGATCGTTTTTGAATGATTAATAAGGTAATTTTTCAAATTTTTGTTGATAAAATTTTAAGTATTTACATATCGCTAATATTCAGTGTTGCTTATGAACTAAAAGCGTGGTAAAATATTTGCGTTGTGACTCAAAATGTAGGAAATAATTTCTTTCACATATGTATTTCTGACCAAAGCGAAATACTTCATCGCGTAATAATGCACTTAGCAGGTGTACGGATACAGGATTAATTCCCGACAGACTCAAATGTCCCCATAGTTCAGTTAGTACTTTGCTAGTAAAGCGAAGAGTTGAGCGTTGGATTTTTATGTGACAGATGAATGTACGTTCTCGGGTACCAGTTATTTGTGTTTATCAATGTTCCTACAGTCCTACATAGGGAATTCTATTGCTGGAAGTACATTCGAGTGTCTAAGAATTTTTTAACGACATATATTTTAGACGAATATGTGATGTCCTTGGCTTATTTTAAATTAATTGGATTATTTTATTTGCGTACACCTATTTCTCTATCGCATCTGCGAAACAGGAATCTATAGGGTACGGGTCACCATTTATCAATTTACTAAACAGATACGAGTGTCTTTTATTATTCATAAATACGTAATTAAAGTCTCCGTATCCGTAAATATATTCCGTTTTAATGATCCGAAATCTCAATTCATATCCCGGAGCTTGTTATGTTTTATTCATGCACAAGAAACAATACAGTATAGTATATTTCGTTGTTGTGGCATTTCGTCTTTTGTTTCAAGCCGACAGCCGATGTGGAAATGTGTCGGTCGTTTAGAGCTTTATTAACGTGTATTTACATACAAACTGCTATGCAAACAGTGTTTGCTTGTTTACGAGTTTCATTATACTGTATTACTTAATTAAATAAGGGCTAGGGCTTGGCAGCTCGATCATTATGCACAGCTGCGACTGTTTAGACGTCCTTGCTTACATATTTATCTATCGGAAAAAACATAATTGAATTTGAAAAAAAAATTGAATATATTTTAAGCCAAAGCAAACAGACTTTGTAGAACGAATTTAATAAATACACAATACATAAATATCCTTTTTTTTTACACTTTAGTATCAAGCCTCGAGAACTATGTAACACGAGGTAGGTACCAATTTTTTGATGTACCAAATGGTACCAATTGAAATCATCGTGCAGACATTTTTGCGTTCATCTTTAATTTAAATTTGCACGTTAACATTAAGTTGGATATTTTAACTGACTATTAATGTGGTTAAGTGGTTTCATAGTAGCGTCTTTTAATAATTGAAGAACTTCGAGGGTACTCTAGCACACTACTGCACTGCGGATTGGAGAAGTTAATGGTCAACTCAAGTGTTGGAAGTTTTTTGTTGGTGAAAGGTGACAAGGCTTAACGAACACTATTTAACGATGCCCTTTCGTTAAAAGTTCAAAGAGTTTGTATACTGTGGCGACGTTTCTTATCGTTTGGAACACTTTCGGTGCGCTTAATCATTGCATGTGTTAAATTAATTCTGGATTTGATTTTTATACACTCAATCTTCACCGCAAGCTCTAACTATGCCACTGGTTGACGGGAACATACGCAATAAGGTAGTAATGGTAAATGTCCACCATTTTTGCCAATTACCTAAGTTGACTTTACAAAACTTTGATAATACACAGATAAGTCATAAATGTACAAGTATTGTATATTCGCGGTAATTTCCGAAGCGAATTTGTTACCGACGCAAGTAATAATTGATTTGTAATAGTTAAATAATTCAAAATATAAATAGGTGTGCAACATTCTTACTCATGTGATTTCAACAACTTAGTTATCGCTAATTTGTTCTGTATTCAATATATGTTGATAAATTTAAATTATTTGTTTACAACTCGTCTTGTATTGCACCGCAAAAATTCGTTAAAATTCAATTCCATAACACCACGTTTTAATTGTCTTTAAAATTCTCGTTAAACAATTTAAATGCACTGTCCGGAAGCCCTTATTGCTATAAAGCGGGCTTGATTTTGTTATGAAGCACTCAAACGGGTTCTTTTGACTTGAGACCTTCTTCATAGTCGTGATTCTCCATTTTGTAGATTAACTGTATAAATCGTTTGGTATCTAATTTCACGATACTTTTTGCTCAAAACATTTTAATAATAATACTACTTACATTGAAAATGTCATTAAAAAAACATAATATTAAGTTGGAAGGTTTTTGATGAATCTCTGAAGGCGATATTTTTTTATATGCTATTCATTTTTTTGACAATCTATGTTATAGCTTTATAGTTATTATAATAATTGCATATAACTTTTTAATAATAAACTAATGGGATAGGTATTTCTGGTATTTTCACTAAAATTGTCTACTTCATACACTACTACAACAACAGAGAACTCTTTATCTACAATATACATATGTATGTAATTTTAAAGCAAAATTCACTTCAGCACATATTGCTACAAAATATATACTTTACTTATTACTAATACTTATTTCAAGTCATTTCAAGAGTTCTGTTACGTAATTACATATATCTCTTTGAGAATAATTTATTATATGCTTACTCTATTAACGCATTCATAAATATTTTTGCTAATTTATTTCTCGTTGACAAAACATCAAAAAGTAAGCCAGACATCACAGGAAACAACATTTAATATGTTTTATTCTATTACCTGTTTGATAAATAAATATTTGCCTTCTGTATTGCTTTGAATACATACATCTCATTAACAGATCATGATAATTTATCTTTATTTAAATTCAAAAACTCATTTATTTCAATGCATTCGTTAAAAAATATTTTCCGTCCGTATTATGTCCACCACTTTTGAGTTATAATATTTACAGTATAAGATTAATCTTGAGGACTATTTATATGGTGGGTATCGTTTATTATTCTTTTAAATAGTTTCCCAGCAAAAACAGTTTTTATATTCATTTAAAAACATGTGCAAAAAAGTTACTTTCAACGAATTCTGTTTTCCGTCACGACGAACGCACTCAACTGCAGTTACTCGCATTAATAGCATTAATTTTGTCATACATAGAACTTTGACAATTTAAGACATTTAAATAATAAAGCACATAATAACAGTTTGATTTCTATGCAGTTGAATGTTGAACACATTACATAAATTTACAATGTCAAAATTGGATAAACAAAATACTTTCTTATAAGCAAGAATATATCACATAAATCTAAATTCCATCCAAAGACGCTCATCTTGGAAAGTAGGTAATAAAATTCGCATGTGTTTTCCTTTCAAAAATGTTTTTCTCCACATTAGTGCTTCGTATCTTGCGAGGGTGACGAGTGTTTTAAACAAACGTTTTGGCAAACAAAGAAACGGGGAGGTCAGGAGCTACACTTATTACTTGGAACGGTCTGATTTATTACAGTCGGAACGACGCCGCGAAGTAGGGACGGGAATTAGACACAATTGCCAGAGATTAATGAACGGGGACACGACGAGTTTAATGCAACTGTGGCAATGAGATAAGTTTTATTTTTAGAACGATACATAACCATTACTTTGTGCAGTCATTGACCGCTTTTCATTCAAAACAAGAGCTGCTATATTGGATCTGATGCTTAGTTGCTGTTGTAATAGTTGTTCCAACTATGTATATATTCGTAATTTTGTTCCAACAATTTGTCTTTTTTTCTCATTCAAGAGTAGGTCCCAAGTGGAAACGTCACTAGAGTCAACGCATTTATAACACATTATGCTTCTATTTGCAGCGATCAGATAAAGTTGCACAGTATACTAAGGACGATTTGTATTTTAGTTTCCTTATTTCTTTACCAGTGACATGGTGTTTGGTACATTGAAAACTACATACCATCTTTTTATATACTGGCACACAGAAAATCACCTTAAAACACAGCAAGTGCAAAAGCGTTTAAACGATATGAATATATACACATGTCTAAGATAAACACCCCGTATCACTTTTGACGATTATAAGGCAATCAAAAGGGTAAGTTTGTCAACCTGATCAGTATCTCTATAACATGAATTGTCTGTCTAAACAGAGTAAATAACCCGATAACGGTTTAGAAACTATTGGATCCAAAAGCCTAATGACCGGATAAAGTCCATTTAGGGGATTCCTGTCTCAAAATGAACAATAAATGAATGATGGACTCACTTAACGAAAAATGTTTTTAAATTTGACTGATGTTCTTCTAAAGTTCGGGTAACAAATAATGCTCTTAGCTTTAAGTGTACTTTTTATGCCACCATCTGTATTTAAAACAAATTACTATAATTATACTACACTATGCGTACAATTTCAACTGCTCAATATATCCTTGAGCGAAGGTCTGTCACATTGGCGTCCGGTACGTTCTGTTGGAATTTGCTGGGTTCGGTATCACACAGTTTCATTACGCCGGGACTGGTAGGATTTTTAACTACCAGGCTAGTTACTATCCGTCTGCTAAAATCAACCGTGAAATGTTTAAGTTTTTCTGTTGCATCGTTGGATAATCACTAAGTTTAGGTTATTTGATTCCTTTTTGATCGATAAACCTTCAGTGATGCTTTTGGTATGAGCGATCTCTATGATTGGCGGTGCCTAATTATAATTAGGTGGCCCATCTGCTATTTTGCCAGCTATTATAAAATATATATTTAAAAGCAAACGAATTTGAGTTGGGTCGCTAATTAGTGATTATTTCTCGGATCTCTTCCTAAAAGTAAATAAAACAAATACATTGAAACGCAGGAACACGCTGACAAGAAGAGATTGAAGGTCGGGAATATCGAAAGTTCTTGTGCTAATAGGCTTCTAATAACATTTAAAAACCTAACGATAGCAATTTTTTTTATTTAATTTTGCTTCCGAAAGACAAGTTTGCTCATTGTGTTTTTGCTACCAGCAGACAATCATCTGGCTTTCAACCACGCCTGTTGTACCTAACTTAAGAAATTGCTCACGAATCGTAAGACTATAAGCCCTCAGTGAGTAGTTTGGACTAGAATAAAATATTACTCTTCATCCCAAACTGACAGTAAAACTAATAAACAAAATGTTCAAAGAAATGTCGATAGAAATATTCAAATGACACTTGAAATATAAAACAAGAATAATTACAATTTACCATTAACAGGTTGATTGATAATTCCATTTTTTTAGTATCTGGCAAAATGACGTATTTTTCGCCTGTGACTTTACTATGGCATTCATGTCATTTATTTTTCTTATCTCTAGGGATGCCAGTAGGTTACCTATTTGATCTACCTGGTGTTAAATAAACGTCTATCGTTATGCTTGGAAAACTGTAAATCTTCATTCATTTTGACATGGAAGTGCTTAATAAGTTATCTGTGATAATGTTACTTGTCCTAAAGAAGCATCATTTCACGATCCCGTTGCTAACCCTGCATACTTAGCAAAAGATCCCGAATGAGATTCCTGGTCAGGGTATACGTTTTGTCATCTTGTAATTTGGTACTAGATGGTCGTTTACTCATATGTCTATTACACCCACAACAACAGCAATTCTAATGCAGGGGTGTAAGAGTGTGAACATTTTTTTTGACGGAACCATTATCTTTCAAACCGAGACAAAGTTATTTTAAGTTACTTCATAAGAGAATTATATTACGTCTATTTCTTGGCTATACAAAAATTCAACTAGCAAACAATAACTGAATATTAAATTTATTGAAATTAGATGAGAAAGTTCACAAAATTATTTAACCTTTATAAGTTTGGATAAACTCACTTAAAATTTTTGATTATTATAAAAAATAATTTATCGAAGAATATGATTATTTTTTCAATTCTGAATACATTTTTACTTCGAATCAACATCATGAAAATTTCTTGAATATATGAGTTCTTGTAAATTGTATTACCACCATCACCTTATATCTACCTGTTTTTTTTTACATAAATTTTACGTGTACTGAACCTTTGTCATGAATTTTACAATTTATTATGATTTTAGCCTATTAGCGGCCAACTGCCGGGCTCAAGTTTCTCATCGTAATTAGTTATACCTATAGCTTACTCAAACGCTGGCTCAATGCAGGACAATGACCAACCCAAGAGTCAGTGCCGGAAGCCGCCCTGACACTTCCGTCATAGCTTAACGACTGCTAAAGACAACAATCGAGCTATTACGTAGTTACAGTAAATAAACATATTTACTCGTAAAACATTGATTAAAAAACATTGTAAAACAAATATTTACATGGAAGAATGTTCTATAAAAATACAGCTTAGTATTATAGATTTCGCCGTTCTTCCAGTTAAACTACGGATGGATTATCATATTATTTTTCGTTAAAATTGTATTTCAAGTTTACGCTAAATATGCTACGATAATTATGTGTTACCATTTTCTTTAGAATGATCGCTGTAACAGATTTCTATACGATTACACTTACAATTACACCTCCATACGTCTGTATAAAGTCTTATTGTAAAATTATATTGTGTGTTTTAAATATTAAATAATAATGATAAATAAAGATAATTAAATAATAACCATAAAATCATCATCATAAAGATAATTAAAATAATAATCATGTTAAAATCTGCATAAAGTTTTTATCTCTGAAATACTGGAGACATTACCTTGTTGATCGAGGTATACATCAACTTTTCAATCTCTACTAATCGCTCGGAAAGTTGTTCTAAAATATTCGTATCGTATTCTATAATCACTCATACACAATTTAATTTCATTCCCTCGACAGTCACAATCAATAGTAATTGGACTATAAATAAGCTTTGATTTATTACGTGCGTATAATGTGAATTAATCATTATGAAACATTAAAAACTAATACCGCAATTCGAATAAAGAATTGAGAATGACCCGACGAACAACCAAAAGTGCAAAAACTTAAGCCATAAACCGTTGAAGTCCGCCGATCCTCAGAGGGGTCGTTAAAATGGAGAACTTTGGTTTGGAAACGGGTTTCTAGTGTGATAGGGAACTGAAGCACTATAAATTACGGAAGACAAAAAAGGGGCGACAGAAAAACTGTTTAGATTGACGATGTCCTTGAATTCCCCTATACCCTATATATAAGTTGTGAGTTGTCCTGCTTACCGAACGAAGAGCGTTAGGTTCGATCCTCGGCCTAGGCTAAATTTTACGTGACAGTTAAACGTTTAACTAGTTTTAGTGCCGCCGTCAATGTCATCTGTTGCTCAGGAATTCTAATGAAGGGCTGTGAGATTTCGAAATTTAGTTAGTTACTTAGTTTTTATTTTTTTGTATTTATTTATTTAATGGAAGGTCAAAATAAAATACACTATGACAAAGCATAGAGTTTTGAGTTGTGACCGAGTATATGTATATGCTTTATATTTAAGTTCGCGTTCCGCAATAATGTTCCTTTTAAATGGTTAAATAATTCATACAGCTGCCATGGTTCCAGCGATTACCGTCCAAATACATAAAAATTCACAAAATTAGCATTGTTCTCTCTTTACTATATCAGTATATACGTAGCACCACACCTTGCTTCGGTTTGATAAAGAAAATTAGCAAGGTTGCGGACAATACCCGTGCAGCATCAGGAAAAAATATAGAAACCACTACATAATCAAAGGCATATTAGAAATAATTCCGGCGATCTATAATATACCGAAATTCTGATTGGTCATTAACTTACTCTCTTACTCTCTCTTATTCTACCAATCAATCAGCCATTGAACATTATGTTTTGTAAGTCCTTACTTTAAGAACAAACTACTCTATATCTCATTACAACCAAAAATAAAACTTGATTATAATGGCTTATAAGACTTATCATCAATAGAGTCAAGGACAATATTAATTAAATAAAATAAACTTATCCATTTACTGTATCTGAGTTGCAGACTTAACCCTATATAAAATCAAATGTAACTTTATTACGAATACCTTTAGTACTGACGTGAATAATCTCTTCAAAGGAATTCTCTTAGTTCTCTCCCTAGCTATTTGCGTTTACAAAAGATAATATTTGAATAGACAGTTTGGTAGTTATTCTAACAGGTTATATTTCACATCAAAGGGCTTACGCC
This sequence comes from Megathymus violae, assembly GCA_003671415.1. Taxonomy (NCBI): domain Eukaryota; kingdom Metazoa; phylum Arthropoda; class Insecta; order Lepidoptera; family Hesperiidae; genus Megathymus; species Megathymus violae. The sequence continues at coordinate 841,649 of PDGT01000105.1, read as the reverse complement.
TTTGAATAAGATTTAATAACCTAAATGGAATTTATTAAGTAATGACTTGACGAATGTTAAATATATTTTATAAACTTAAAGTTCTTAACTGTTCTTCGGTTCTTCGGTTCAGTCTTATTAAAAAAACAGTAAACGCATCTGAAAAAATTGTATCTCGTTTTCATAAGATGTTTTGTATATTTTTCACGTTACGTTTACTCTGTACAATAAAAATTTGGCAAATCACTCCACCGATTAAGAGAAAATGGCATGAAAATTCCTGCGTATCACTAATTTTTGCGATTGTGTTCAAGCAGAGAAATAGAGATTTTATTTAATACTATGAACATGTTTATTTATTTAATGATATGATACATAAAACAGAATACAATCATAACAAAATAACAAAATAATATGATAAAATTTAGAGCTGGATCCTCAGGTAAGTACGTGTACACTTCTTGACCAAGAAATTATATATATTATATATAGTGAATCATCAGTCCTGCTAATGATAGCTAGGACTTCTCTACTAAATTTAGAATTATTGTTATGAAATGTCTAAACTGTTATAATTTTATGCATGTGTACGTTTTAAACAAATATTATTATTATTCACGAATAATAACTAAACATTTCAGTATTTTTTTTATAAATTTAGTTCAAAATATCTATACTTGTCTTCAAGTACGATTGTAGTTCCGAGGTCGTTTATCCTACACGACTGTGAACTGCTCAATGCTTTGTCCAGTTCATTCGTGGTAAAAAATTTAATGTTAGTGCAGCGTTCAAATGTAATTTTATGTAATATATTTACATTTGCCAGCGACTTCATCTGAAAATACACTTCTCGATATCTATTACATACATTGTCTTTCGAAATACTGCGTCGATATTTAATTAGTTTAAAAATGTGTAACAAAACATTATATCACCTAATATCACAACCCCAATTTTTTTAGATCTCCCTTTTATACAGCTATGGGCAATTTCTCCTTACAATCTTGTATCAATATTAACGTTAAAGGCCCCCTTTGTATCGCGATCATCGAAGCGTTGCCGGCCACGACGGTCGCGATGTATCTGATTTTGACTGTCGCTTCCAATATTGTAATCAAAATACATCAAACATTTTACGATTGGGTTTAGAAGAAATATAAAAGCTGGTGAGGCATATAAGAAGGTGGTGGTCATCACGCACAATTGCCGCATAGTGTTACGTAAGTTTCCACTATTATTATTTTTTAGTTCCTTTTAACGGATCTCAGAATACCGTATCAAAAGAAAATTTTTCTCCAATTATATGCATCTCTATGAGGTCCGTTAAACTTATAATACCTAAGTACGTAATTGTATGAGACTTTAATGTATTTTTAAGAAGTAAATTTATAGCATGTTACAATCGCTGTAAAGAATTAGTAATTATGGCCCCAGTAAAAGACTCTATTACGCGGCGTGATGGAGTAATTTGTAGGGAGTTTTTGATTTACGCCACAGTCCGATAAGAATTGATGTATTGATATAGTGTACTCGCGTTTATATGCGTTAGTATAACATAAATATAAAGATATACAATTAAAGCAAATGCCAAAAACCTTTATAAATGGAAATTGTTGCGTCACACTTTCTCCGATAATTTACAAAAGTAATAAAATCGTTAACATCAATGGCCAAGAAGACGACGATACCTATGAAATCTGTAAATAATTGAAATGGAGAATTTCTAAAATATTCCAGCGCGCCCTTTCGATATCGGATAAAAATGTCCGTCAAAAAGGACCCTCGGAATAGGATATTTCGATTGCTCGAATTGAATCATAAGAAAGAGACCCACCTAACTCATATTTTTGGCTTCCGGGAAGGCCTCAGGAGAAAGCTCATTACATATTTCGGACGTGCTCAGGAAAGAAAAGCTCTTGTGGAGACTTGTTCAGATTGATGATATATTATTATTTAAATAATTTGAAGACGGAGAAATGGGGTCAGTTTCAATTTATGCGTATGTTGAACATGTATGATGAAGCATGTTAGTTAAAAAATACAAATAAAGAAAGGGCAACGTATTTGTAGTTATTATGTAATGCTTGCTTCTTTAGAGAATACCTAATTCAGTCGAAATGTATGAACACATTAGACATTATTATTATGGAATTGACATATTTTTTCAATAAATTTATCAGGTTCTCCAGAATAAAGTTAAACGAAAAAAAAACTAGCAATGAAAAACAATTTTTATGATAGTAATATTGACGTATCAAAATTAAATAACATAACATTTATTTTATCCCTGTTATTTAATTTATTTTATTATTAAGCAGCGGTTTGTTCCGACTTCGTTCGTGTTGAATAAATATATAAGATATAACTTATGTCCATTCGGAATAATGTATTTTTCAAATTTTATAATAATTTTTGAAATAGGTGCCGTGGTTGCGGAGATTACCCTACGCATACACACAAACTCACAAAATTCACAAGGGCGAATGCGACTGCCTTTATGATATATCTCTGATGATAATAAGGCATTAACACCACCAAAATCAAAATAAAATCGCATGTTTTCAATAAATTCAGACTCACCTGGAAATTTACACATACGCCAAACACGAACGCAAAGTTCCAAAAACACACAACGAAAGTTTATCCACCGAACTGCAATAACTTCGTACTGTACTCCGTTCACCCGTCATATGTCCATCGCCAACGAAGGCTGACCGTCTACTGGCAGACAGCGTTAGGTTATCTGTGCACACATTCTACTAAACATGCGCAAAACACACGAATGGGATTGTCTACATCTTTCATTAGATTCGCTGATGATGCGGTAATGGGTTACGAGATTTTATTTTCAACTCTTTCGGCATTTTTTGCTTGATGACCGAGTGTATTGGGCGTAAAGGACATAGAACCAATTTTTTTTTATAAATAAAATTATTTTAAAATAACACGTAAGTATATAATAAAGTTTAATCACCGATAATCGATTTGGTGCTATGATTTCTCACGAAAGTGATAGTTACAACTTTTGAGATTACATTGTCCAGCAACGTTTTATTTAATTTGACTTATTGGTCCTTTTTTGGCCGAATTGGAGTGGCCTGGAATATTAACCTCTATCCCTTGCTGGCAGAACAGGTGTCATAAGAGGCGACAGAATCCAGCATGCTTGGTGGTAGATCTTCGCGCAACGATTATATTATCAGTATTATTATAGGGTCATTAATATTATTACTGGTATTATTATCTTTTTGTAAAACCTGCCCAGCTAGCCACCATCCTCCTGCTTGAGTTAGCCGTCAAACGACTCGGCGTGTTTCGGCTTTGATCTTCAGAACCAGTACTTTGTCTTTCTTTTTCATTCTTTGCCGACAACGCATGAGTGACTTTAGTGTTACCAATTTCCATACGCGACGATGACCTACTTACCATCACATGAAAAAAAATACTAAATTATAATTCTATTTATGTTATAGATAATGTTTTAATGTGATCCTATTTTTTGTAACTCGCCATCGTTGCAGCTCATCAATTTCTTTTACCATTTAAACATTCAAAATTTTTCAAAAACAAATTACACATTTTAAAATTACAGACAAATTTTGACGCGAAAACGCGACGGCTTGTCTCGATCTTAGGAGATTGAACTAAGCATCTGTAGATACGGACATTAATGGAAAGGTTAACCGCAGTTGTACTACATTGTGGTTGCCTGTCGCCTGGCCTACGTTATGTTGTCTACATAAATGAAACCCCTCCCTCTCGTAGGAGTTCATATGGTTGATTCCCCGATCATCTGGCGTGCGATTGCTAGGCTGTGGAAAAGGATTGTGTTTCCGTATCCCCTAACCCCCCCCCCCCCC